>KN726396.1:36803-51226 GCA_000816745.1 Ancylostoma duodenale
GCCCGATCTCTCCAAAATGAAACGGTTCAAGAAGGGGATTTTTGATAGTTTTGAGTTGTAATACATACTCCATTGTAATCAGCAGGGCCCCTAGATTCTTTCGATACCCAACACTAAAAACTTACCCTGAGCGTGGACACTGCCTTTAAGTTGCTCAAGTTGGACAGAAGAGAAAAGTTGAGTTGAGCATACCTCGAAACTGCAATTATTTTCGCAACAACCTGATAGATGGTGTGCCCGGCTTTGCTCAGGTGTTTTATCTCCCCCGCCATTTGAAACTGATGACGTCTATTGTTGAACGTGATAAATCCTTTCAAAATGCTCATTATTTGGTTATCCTGCTACTGTCCTTTCCTTACTCATCCTTGCGAAGAAGTAGGAAAAGCCGTTCGGTTGCTAAATTCTGTTAAGATGCTTCTCACATACGTGTTCAGCGTACTGACGAACACTAGTAGACACGTCTTCACTCACCCGCGAGCGAAAGTGGCGAAGAATCGATAAAGTCGATGAATCGACATTTCGTCCAAGACGCTTGTCGTATACGTGTTCAGCGTAGTGAGGAACTCCAGTAGGCATAGTGAAAAATCAATAAAATCAATATAATCGATAAATCAATCGATAAAACCAGGTCATAAGTAGCCTATAACCTCCGCCGGTCCTTGTTGGACCTGCATGCAAAATTTGGTTCGGATCGGACAATCCTCCGCGATTTATATTCTGGACGTACAAGCAAACACACAAACAAGTACACAAACAAACACACAAACTTTTACCTTTATATACAGGGTGGGCCTAAATTATGGGTACTGCCCGCGCGCTGTGAATTTGCTCAAGCATTTGCAAGCTTCGAGGTCCTTTCGAGATTTCTTAAACTTTTCATATAGTTCAAATTTTCTAATTTCTACCCATTTCATTTCATCTATCGGTCTGGACCACTGTCCAGTTGTAGACCCATCGTTCTGTCACTACACTTAGCGCCACAACAACGTTTAGACACGCAAGAGTTGTAGCCCTTCGAAAATGGGCATGAACTTTATTCACAGAGTGGTATAATGTGTCAAAGCCCTGGTAACAGGAATACCGTTTCTCAAAAAATTGTGCCAAAATCGCGAAGAAACTTGTGGTGGCCGACGCATGCCGATGAGCCGTTTCCATAAAATCTCTAGTGAAACAAACACTATCGAGCCACCAATGAGGACAACTGTGAGGAAACTGTTAAAGAGGGACTCCTTAATGAGAACAAGTATCGCCCGGTCGTGGAACCCACAAGAAGGTCCGTCAATGGTGCTAACAAAAATTTTTCGACTCGTCAACTTCAGTTGGTGGCGTACCACCTCCTTCGACCTCCGCTCACCGGACTACTCTATCTGGGTGATTCCTAGACCAAATGTATGCTAGGAACCACATATTGGCGTTGGTGGGCTTGGAAGAGCTTTTCACAAAAACTCGAGAGTGATAGTGACCACTACTTGCCTGCCACAGACGACACCTGCCTGGTAAGTCTGAAGGCCCTATATCGACAATGATAGAGCGACATTCGAAATCAAATGTACATTATCGTTGCTGTGAGAGTACCTAACATTCCCTCCTAGAGAACTCCCCAATATTATAGCTTCTTTGTTCAGGAAGTTGAATTTATCTGGTGCCCATAATTTTGGCCCATCCTGTATACAGATGAGAAACATTTGCCTCGTAATTCCTGACGTGCTGGAATGCATTCGGTATATATCGTCAGTAAAATTTCAGATTTCGTTAATCCGTTAATTCGCTATGTTAGGCCAAAAATGGCCGTGACGCGCTAATGCGTTAGTCGTTATTTCGTTAATTCGTTAGAAGACGGATTTGCAAATATTTTGATAAGTTTCATCAGCTGTAACAGGTAGTTAGGTTCTCTGAATGATATTCAAAGCAAAGAAGCTGTAGATTCAACAAAAAAAAGAATGAGTTTAAAAAGGTTAATTTCTCTTTAACGAATACAGAAAAAAACATAGGCAACCTGATGTGAGAAAAGGCAAATGTTAGAGATGCCCTTGGTTGAGAGTTTGGTTATTTTGCTTCACAATTTTTACAATAAATCTTTGGCAATAGGAACGTATGAGTAAGAAAATCACGAATTTCAGACACTATTTGGTCTATTAACAAAATGGACTCTAACGGATTTTGGGGTTTTCGTTAACTCGTTAATTCGTTACGTCAGGCCAAGAATGGTCGTTATGCGTTGTTGCGTCAACTCGTTACGTTAGTAACGCACAGCCCTGGTATATACCAGTCTGTCCGAAACGACGGCTCCGCCCATGTACGCGGGGATCGAGAGGAGGCGCGGAAGGGACGTATGCTGTTAGCTGCCAAGTCGCCCACGTCACAGCCAAATCACTGGTCGATACCATGAAGATTGCGATGAAACGTGATACGCAGATTACAGATGATGACGTGGTGTGCTGGCAAGCATGGCCCCTCTCGATCCCCGCGTGCTTGGGCGGACTCTTCGTTTCGGACAGACTGTATACGCTTCTCCATGCACATTAAGCACAGACAACTGGTACAAACCGCAGCACCGTACAACGGTTCATTGGCCATTTTGGAACATTTCACGTGAACCGTTTAAACCAGCATGTCAAGTAGGTCTAGATCCTGTCATTATCTCAGGATCGAAAATGAGGTGAGCCTCTGCGTTCGGTGTTTTCTATTCATCGGAACAGTATGGTCCTGTACACTGCTGCTATAGTCTTCGAGGACTGTAGCACCCTGCGTCGCCGTCGCTGGCGAATGTGAGGCCGATGGACATCGATTGTGAGCGGGCCGTAGTGGCGACCGCCGTCGCCGGCAATGAGCGATCGCCAATGTTGGCGGCTGTGACGTAGGTGCCTATCGATTGTGAGCGATCGCCAACATTGGTGATCCGGCGTCGCCAACACTGACGATCGGCGGTCGCCGTCGCCGATGACGGTTACGCAGGGTGCTATACCCCTCGAGGAGTGTAGCGGCTACCGTAGGGTGAGCTGCGCCGATTTCCGCAACTCTCACCTCAATCCATATCGTTATGTCTTGTCTGCATATCATTGCTTAACGTTATCACTAGGTAGTCGGTCTGGTTGTTAGAAATAACGATATGGAGAGGTTGTTGCGCTGCGGCAGCGTTGCGGAAATCGGCATTCCGGCACCACCGCAGCGCGGACCACCCCAGGCCCCACCCACATTGCCAATGTCGCGCGCGACGTCCGTAACGCGGCGAGTAAGCCAGAAACCACGGAAAAGAAGGAAATCAAAAATGAAAGCGGCACCATTCCATTCTCACGGACTCGAAAACTTCGGGAAGAACTTTTTGGCCGAAACTGTGCATACAAGGATTGTTTGGGGTGCTGAACACGAATATCATGTCCATTTTGTACCGTAGGCTCATTTTTATAGGGTTACGGTAGGTGTACTGTAGATGCTGTATATCACAGAATCCTCTCAAATTTTGTCTACGGGGGTAATTTGGAGTGCTGATCACGAATCATTCTTCTGCTGTCGCCCATCCCGTGCGGTCGGTTTGATCGATTATCCAGAATGGTCAGGACACGACATTCTCAACTTTCTTCACAAGTTTCGAGCGATGAGTCAATACTCAACTCCTTTTCTACCAAAAATGACTCCTTGAGTAATGAATGCTCCACTATTGTTTCAAAAATTCAAAGCATTTTAGTGAAGAAAGCCCCGGAATGCATCCCGTTGCTGAACGATCTGATCTCTAAACTTTCGTCCTTTTCAAGCGAACTTGACGACAAAAGGAAGCGATCCATCGTAATTTATGGAGTCAAGGAGAGCGATAAAGGACTACCTGCTATTGAACGTCAGAAGCAAACTGAGAAACAGGTCGAAAGCATTTTGAATGTTCTAGATATCGAAGCGCGCCCGGTAGAAATTTTCAGAATGGGGAAGCCATCCGACGGAAGGCCCCGGCTTATAAAGGTAGTCTTTCCTTCTCGAAATTTTTACTTTGAGGCTCTTAGAAACTCCCACAAACTACGAGACAATCCTGCATATAGCGGTATCTTTCTGAGAAGATCAAAGATCAAGATCAATGCCGAGGAAAGGGAAGACAGAGCACTCAGAGCAGAGGCACGCGACCTAAACGCTAAGGAAGGTTCCGGTAGGAAAATATATGTTGTCTATAGGCAGAGAGTAGTCAAGACTTCGGAGATCACTTCCCGCAACACTGCAGTTTCAAAAAACTGAAGTTTTTACCTAGATCCACACGTTTGCTTAGTCTTGCTCTACTTAATTCCCGCAGTTTGATCAACAAAATACCCTCGTTACACCAATTCCTCTCTCTCTCAAAACCCGCAATCGTTTTTGTTACGGAATCATGGCTGAACGATAAGATTTGTGACTCCGAAATCGTCTCCACTTTTCCTTACTTCATTCTACGCTCAGATAGAGTCGACAAGAGAGGTGGGGGTGTCTGTGCCCTAATACATCATATGCTTGTGTTCGAAAAAATTTGCGTTAACACACAGAATCTCCATGCCGATATTTTATGTTTTGATGTCTTCCTACCTGATGGTAACAGGGCCAGATTTGTACTCGTCTACAGACCTCCAAACTCCTCTGCCTCTCATGACGATGAACTTATGAGTATACTCTCGGATTTATCATCTTCACCCTTGTGTAAACCCATTTTTTTGGGCGACTTTAACCTCGAGATTTCCTGGGAAACGCAGATTGCCAAATCAACCAATGCTGCTCGTTTTTTAAAATATTTCAACTCTTTAGATCTTATCCAATTCGTTCACACCCCTACACGACTGAACAATGTTTTGGATTTGATTCTCTCAGCTGAAGGCACGGTTGCTAACGTTGAAAGTCTACCACCCTCGGCTAACTTGGATCATAATATTATAACGTTCACACTGTCCAACCTTGCTTCAGAACTGGGAATCAGAACCTTCCGTAACTTCAAGAATGCCAATCACTTAGCTATTTCGAATGAGCTCTCGCGCATAAACTGGTTCGACGTTTTCCAGAATTATGCTGATGTAAACGATGTCTATAACAGGTTTTGCAGCATAATCCTCGACATTATTGATAGAAATATTCCGGTTACATACATAAGGCAGTCAGGTTTTCTCAGATTTCCTAAACACATCCTCAACTTGTTCGAACACCGGAAAAGAATATTCTGCAAAACGTCGAATCCAACTAGTTCTTCCGAATTTATTGCTATCAGTAAAGCACTGGAGTTCCACATTAAGCGCTTCTCTTCCTACCACGTCAGGAAACTCTCCAACTCGAAAAACTCGCGGGATCTCTTCTCATACATCAGGAACTGTACCAATCAAACAAAGATCAGCCCAGTTCTCACCGATGATTGTGGCAATCAGTACAAAACAGTTCAAGAAAAGGTCGAAGCGATCGCAGATTATTTCTCGAGTGTATTCTGTAAAAGGAAAGACAGCTGCCCCATTTTTGATCCCATCACTGCTGAAACATTTTCCATACCCACGATCACATATTACACTGTCCTGAAACACCTGAGATCCTTAAAAAACTCCTGCTCCCTCACATCAGAAGGGATTCCTCAGATTTTTTACAAACGATTCGCAAATCATCTCGCGGTCCCTCTCTCACATATTTTCAATATATCTCTCCTCCTCGGTCAAGTACCTTCACCATGGAAAATTTCCATTGTCACTCCTATTCCTAAATCCAGTAGTTGTACATCCGTTAGCAATTTTCGCCCGATTAGCCTTTTGCCTACCTCCTTGAAAGTGATGGAGAAAATAATTAAAGAATCCTTAGCACAATGGCTGGATAAGGTGAACTGCACTCCACCCGAACAGCACGGTTCCCTTTCCGGGGTATCCACATGCACTCAGCTTTTGGACTCCACATTTAGCTGGACAAACAACTTTTGTATGGGAAAACACGTGACAATTGTTTACTTTGATCTTAGTAAGACGTTCGACTCAGTCTGCCACCTCTGCCTGCTACGAAAGCTAGAGTGTATTGGGATCGAAGGAAATATGCTACACTGGTTCCGCTCATATCTTGAAAGTAGAACCATGCTTGTGAAGCTTGATGACTGCCTTTCTTCCGAACGGCTATGTGGCTCAGGGGTCCCTCAAGGTGGCATTTTATCCCCACTGCTTTTCCTCGTATACACACATGATCTTATACCCCGCTTGAGGACAGACCTTAGCATAAATGTTGCCGCTTATGCAGATGATGTAAAGGTGTCCGCCGTCTATGATGATATAGACCGGTTACAAGTACAATCCGCGCTTAGCAAATCTGTGGATGAAATGGGTGAATGGTGTGATAATTGGCACTTGAAATTAAATTTTTCCAAAAGCTATTCTTTCTCGCTCGGCTCCTCGTCACTGCAGATTTGTGCCCAAAATCTTGGAGAAATTACCTCGAGAGAATGTGCGAAAGACCTCGGAATTGAAATTGGCAAGAATTTAAGTTGGACTTCCCACATCGATTCCATTGCGAGGAAAGGCCTTCAGATAGTTCACCGCCTCTTCAGAATTTCCAAATGCTCTGACCCTTATCTTCTTGTGAAACTTTACAAAACATACGTTATACCTGTACTAGAATATTGTAGTCCAGTCTGGAGCCCCCATTTGGCAAAAGATATCCAGAAAATTGAGAAAGTGCAGAAGACATTTACCCGAATACTTTACTATTTCGCTTTTCCGGACGCAAATTACCCCACCAGCCTTCCTTCTTACCAAATGCGTCTACACCAGCTAAACCTCAAAAGTCTGTTCTATCGAAGAACGCAAGCCGATATCATCTTAGCCTTTAAAATCTTAAAAGGTGAACTAAGAATTAAACCTTCCAAGTATTGGGTGTTTCGGCCGGTGGACGGTAGACGTGGAAATCTTTTCTTCACACGCCGCAAACTCACTAAATATCATCTCAATTTAGGAGTGAACCATTTCTTTTCCAGAACAGCGAAATGGCTTGAGAAACTACCATCGTCCTTGCAGTTGTGCGAAAACTCGGCTAGATTTAAACGAGCCCTCTCAAGAGTGGACCTGCTCCAAACTTTAGGATTAGAGGATGTCTCTTAACGCAAGTGTTGCTTTACTAGATGTGTCTGTGTTGAGGACAGTGATTCTAGGGGTCTTCTTCCATATGTATATGTATATCCTAGTACTGTGAGCTTCTCATCCTTTAATCTATATCCTCTTCGAAGTCACGTACTCTCTCAGTAAGGTGTTCTCTTAATTTCCTTATCAGCCTTACTGCTCAGGTCTGGTCATGGCGCTGATCAGTCGTTTCCACCCTAGGGCTAGTCGTTTTCTCCATTCAGCTAAAAAAAATGTGTTGAGTCTCACAGTCGTCACCTAATCCTTACCTATCGTGGAACGTGCCACTGTTAAGTACTCTTATTTGTTCTCTTTTTCATTTACATCACTAGAGTTTCTCTCTGACCATCTAGCGCACTAAATGCGCATCTGCTCGTGGTTTAAGTAGGCGGTGCACCATGCTGGTCACCGGAGCCCTCTCGTGCGCTATTGGGCTTGCAGTGTTGGCGGGCCACTGCCCTTCTTATCCTGAGCTCGTAGTTGAGAGATCATCTGTTTTATTACTTGTCTGTCATGTCAGTTTCTAAGGATAGCATTGAACTGTTACTTATGAGAGATGTTGTTTTACTCGCACGTTCATCTATATCTTTTGCGTGTAAAGGTAAGGATTCAGATGTAACTGCTGTACAGTCTCAACACTCGTTCTTTTGGAGCAACGACCAGTAGCCCTCGATTCATTTGATTCAGCGCACAGATAGTCCCTTTTGCATCACTGGCGAGTACTTAAATAACCTAAGAAATTTCCCAATCGAAAATCGACGCTCAGTCTTCTTTCACATCATCTTTTGGAAAGCAATGTAAGAACCTGCCATTTACTACACGATTTGGATATAGTCGCTCCCATGTTATGAGTAGACATCGAAATTGACCGCCTACTTTCTTCCTTTTTGTTTCTTCGTTGTTTTGTTTGTAATACAATTCGAATGTTCTTTTTGTTACTAGACGTTCTTTTTGTTACTAGACGCCTCTAGTTGGCTTGCGCACCCCGAGTGCATCAATAAATAAATAAATATAGTATCCATTTTGTATCGTAACCCCATTTTTGTAGGGATATGGTGTGTAAACGGAAGTAAATTTATAGAAAATGCCAATTTCAGAGAGGAAGTGAAGGGGACATTAAAAAAATTGATAATCGTGATGAGCGCACAAAGCAACCCTTCTATTCAAAATTTGAGGGAATTTTGTGACATACCGTATCTACGGTATACCCTTCCTAACCGCACAAAGCAGCACCACTAAGCCTAAGCCTATGCAAAGTTTTGGCCTAAATTTTTTGCGAAGTTTTTGGGTCCGTGAAAGTGGAACAGTGCCGATACTTCATCCCAAGGGTGAGTAGTCCAGAAAATGATATTATCAGTGACCCTAACGTGCGAAATTTCACACTCACAAGGGAATGCGTGAAATTTCGCGCTTATCACGGATGTTCTTTAAATGTTCTTTGGTTCGCTATGCGATTTATCGCTTTTTATCTCATTGTTATTCCGACTAATCAATACTGTATGAAATTTAAGTTAGTGGTTGTCCTAGGCAGCGCTATACCGGAGGAATGCCTGCGGGCTAACTGCATGTCTGCGGGGTAATCAGGGCACAGCACTAGGTGTTCAGTGTCGGTTTGGAAGTACTAAGTCCAGTTGGACTCCGAAATGGGCTACTAAGTACCTATACTAGGGTTCTTCCAGGAAAACAAGGTAGCACTAAGAAAGTGACTTAAATAACCGTTAGTGAGGGCGACAAATGATGTTTCAGCAAGGAATGCGTACCATCAGCGAAGACAGCCTAAACCATCTCGAAATCATCGAAAAACCGATCGCAGTACGGAACTGTTTGATTCCGCCAGAACTCGTTGAAACTCGTTATTGGACCTGCCAGATAGAGAAACTGTCACTGGAGCGCGCTTATTTTCTCAAACCCGGAACTTTTCCAGGAAATTTCTCTCGTTTGAAGAAGTGCTCCGATGCGCTATCAACTCCAAGAAATGCGCCTAGCTGATATCAACTCTCCCCCAAAGTGGCACCTTTCGTATTTGAGAAACCGTCTTCGTTTTTGGAAGAAACCGTCATTAATGGTCAAAAAATGGTCAAAAACCACTTTCTGACCATTAATGTCGATTTTTTTCAAAAAGGAAGTCGGTTTCTCAAAAACGAAGGGTGCCACTTTGCGGGGATACTTTTTGTTATAGTGCGCGTCTACAATCAAAATTTGAATATGATACGTCTCCTACAGGTTGAGCAAAACCTGATTATCAGGAGCGCGCCAGAGTGCAGGGTACGGATGGAGTAAATGGTTGAACGACAGTGATCTTCACCCACGATTTTCTCCAGACGTGCCTTTCTGAAATCTGCTTGTGTCTAGCATCAGTAAACGGTTAGCGGTTGGCAACGTCCCAGACATTGGTGCTAAGCCCTCTGAATCTGCAGGACGCTACTAAGTCCTGGTAGTCAATGACCACCTAGTGCTGCGCCCTGGGGACAATTCTCGCACCCTAGCATGCACTAGATGCCATATTGATTGACTAGAAAGTATCCTGCTACTAGGTGAACTAAATATGAAAGAAAGAAAAGATCAAGCTTCGCTCATATGAACTTCAGTTTGGTCTATGAACTTTAATTTAGTCGTCGTTGGCTTTGTCAGAGTGAAAATTGTGAGAAATGTTTGAAATGTTCCCAAAATTACTCAAATTTTGCATGAAATGGTTGACATCCTTCATTTTCCTTGATTTGCTCAAAATCATAAAGAATTAAGCACCATCAGACTTTCATAAGGGAAGTTACGCAGTCGCAGCGACTTCCATAAAGAAAATTTGGCAGCGGCGGCGTAATAGGCGGGGCATGCGGCGTACACGGCGGACAAGCCTGCTGGCGCTGTTAGCAGCTCATCAACGCTGATCTAGGCAGTTCCTGGCAGCCGCCCCGCCTCCGTCTAATTAGGTCGTGTACCTCTTGACCGTTTCCCTACAAACTATGTCCACATACTAGCTTGCACATGAAAATGCGCTCATTCTTGGCTCTGGAAGTAAAACTGATATATGAATGGAAGTCAAGAGTGTTACTGAGGCAATGTGCACATGCCCGTAGCATGTTGAGCTAAATGTGAGTCAGCACAGTCACAACAATACGACAAACATCCCTAGTGCTTCACAAGCGGTGCTGGATTTATAAGAAGTTAGTCATGCAAGCCAACAATGCTCAGCATAATTGGTTAACCTATAGACTACGTAGCGTTAGAACATGCAGGACACAAGTGGGCTTGCTAACCTGACAATGAGGCCGCATGCATTATTGAGGTAACCCACGTCGAGACGCCGCGTTCTTTCACAACGGTTTTGGGACTTCTTCCAAAGCGCGTCCAAAAGCGCCTGCACAGACATAGTCACGCTAGCTCCGCTTCTCAGATATTCGTGCGGGAGTCCCGCCTGACAAAATGATGTCTCCTGCTCAAAAGTGAGCGGGTGTCATCCAAAAATGAGAGTTTTTGTCCCGCAACATCCCGATTTTGTCCCGCAAGCTTCTCGGGAGACCCAACTTTGTCCCGAAACTGAAAAGTAATAAGAAAGCAAAAATTTCCATTTGTCAAGCAAAAATTTTCAATTGTCCATTTCCGGGGCACAGCGTCAGCCCCGTGCGCCGACGCAGGCCGCTACTAGCGGAACCGGACGCGTTTCTGCACCGCCGCGTCCGCGTCAAACTGAAGACCTTATATACTCCTCACTTGATAAGGATTACCACGTGACAATCACAAACCCGTATCATTCTCCGGTTAATCCCGCAACAAAACCAAAATGATGTCTCCCTCCGAAGCTCCCGATTTTGTCCCGAAAATGACAAGAGGCCGTCTTGTCAGGCGGTATTCCCGCACTAATGTCTGTGTTGGATGGGCCGTGGACACATCGGATTTAGAGCTGGCCTGTTTTTCAGTTTAATGTGCTTTTTGGTAAAACTAGAAGGAGCTGGTGAGAAATGCTATCTCACCCACCAGGACTGAAATGAAATCCATAAAAACGTAAAAATGAGTGGAAGTAATGCCATACACTATTATGTGAAGCTATAATGGATTTAACCATGTTTAACTCCATTGTCCCATATTCTGAGTGTCTATACACATAAACGAAATCAAAATGATCCACCAATCCAAGCTCCAAATCGCCTTTCCATTGGAGTGGGAGCAGCCAATACACGAAGCAGCAGGTAGCGCACTCCAACGGATATTGACCTAGCACGTCTCTGTGAATGACAGCAGGGTCTGCTCGCGGCTAAATAGAGTGTACAGAAAATCGAACAATCACATATACTGGGTCAGTGGGGCAGTATATAATGACTTGCGGAATACTTGCTAGCTCTTTTTGAGTTTGGACCATGTCCAGCAGCGATTGTTTCATTCATCGACCCTATCTCTACTACGCTGATGAGCCAGGACCAAATCTCCATGTTGGTGAATTTTCAAAATGTTCATAAACATATCTATCTTCACAAGTGTGTTATTGAATTACAGGACCAAATTCATGCTGCTCCCCATTCTCAGCCGTTGTAACTGCAACCCTCAGAACAAATCAAGCACAACCAGTACGTGAGCGATCCCTTCAAAAACTACGGACAATTAAATAGAACATCTCAGTTTCAGTAGTCTGAACCTTTCGGAGAATGTTATTGCAGAACCAACTACGTGCAGCTGCTCAGTCTCAGCCGTTGTATGTGCAGCCTTCCGAGAGTAGACAGAGCAACCACAATCACCATGTGAGCGATCCCTACAGAAACTACGAACTGGTAAATAGAATATCTCAATTTCAGCAGTCTGAATCCTCAGCCGTTGTATGTGCAGCCTTCTGGGAGTGGACAGAGCAACCACAGTGACTCCGGACCACTCGATGGACCAGGGAATAGGCACCTGCAGGTAAATTCAGCATTTAGATTTGAATGGCAGCATTTCGATTTTCCAGAAACATTATGTAAGAATTTAATTTACAGGTTTACGCTGCAGAAACAAATGAGGGATGGGCGGACCCTATAACACGTGAGGAACTAAAACAGTCCGCACCACCTCGTTCAAGAGAAGAGATTCATTATTATGGAGAACGAGAGGTAAGCAAATACTGCTGGCATATGCATTTATGCACCACAGAAGGATAGCAAAGCAAGACACATAGATGTATTTATGTAGGGGATGCAAAAAAAAGAAGGAAAAACAGCTTCCATTCTCGTGAGTTCTATAGGTCCCATCCTCTGCGTCGTTCTACATTAAGCAATGGAGTTAATTTCCTTTCAGGTGGAGAAGTCCACGCAAGATCCAGAGGTGATAGGGCATTCCTGTGTGCCTATACCGAAAGGGAATGATAAAGCGAACCGAGTGTCGTATTAGGTGGGACTTTAACGAAGGTAGCTTCCGTGCGCGACATATTTCAAGGACGGCACAACCACATAACCCTGAGTCCAACCTAGCTCCGACTCAGAGTTACTGGCATGGAGTTGTGGATAAGGTCAAACGTATGAATTGGGAAGGTGAGAAAATCCTTGCTGTTCTAATAATTCGATCATATCTATCGTCTTATTCAGATGCTGAAAGGGGGGATAAAGTGCTGCGGTACTTCGTAAAACGCGGTTACGACGCCAGAAGGAGCGCACACTTAAGGTTTGCCATGAGAATTCCAAATTAAAGTCAAATACTGAGTAATCACTTCAGAGGCGTACTTGGAAACAAGCCGATGACCGAATTGTAAAACGTGCCCGAGTATCTGCGTGTTCGAGCAGACGGAAGCACGTTCCTCCAGTGCAAACCGAGGAACTATTAGTATGGCAACTAAGTTCTTGGGCTTGCTTTCACAATTTTTAAGAGTTTTTGACATGTCGATTTTTGCCGTATTTTTGCACCATATGATAGCAGGCGGCACTGCACATATCCCTCTAAGTTCGGAGTGTCCTGCACCAAATCCGTATAGTTAGAATCATTTCTTCAGTGCGACTAGTAAATGACACAAAGTGTTGGAGCTTGCCAGAGGAAGTTTCTTAAGTTTTTATGGAAGCAATCCTTTTTTGTAGCATATAACAATGTATACACAGCAGTAGCTCATAGCCTCCTATTAAATGAGAAATCAATGTTACTGCTAAGAAGGAGCCTTGTGGTAGTGAAATTGACTTCGAAGACAAGTCGGTGAGAAGAAGGCAAACGACAACATTGTGAGCTCATCTGCTCCAGCATTCAGAAAGATGATCGACATCTGCTATATTTTAGCAAAGTATAACTTCTTCACTTTTCAGAGAAAAAACTTCTACAGAGACCACACCAGGCAACGCGAGAAAAGACATAATCGAAGGTAAATGATGACCGCACGTTGGAAGACCCTAGTGACTTAGCGCAATCTTCGACGAAACAATGATGGCTCCGGAGTTCCCTCTAGATTTTCTATTTAAATAGGTATTACCCTAACTAAATAATACTTTCTCCAATGACTCAATCGTCTGTTAGATAAGCAACGAACTGTTGAAGTTACTAACCTATAAACACGTCCCATGCATTTCTATGGAATGGAACAGCCAGAAACCAGATCACAGCGGTCCGAGAAGCTGTCACAAAAATGGGAAGGCATTACATTTTCAAACGATGCATGGCTTGGATGGTCATCAATCTTCCTGATTTTTTGAATATTTTTTTAAATATTGCATATCGTCAAGCCCAAGAACTTAGTTGCCATACTAATACATATTTATTTAGCAGGATGTGGTCACGGTACTTACTAGACGTTTGACTCGATATCGAAATGTCGACATCGAGTCAATCGAATAATTCAAAGTTCCGCTCTTTTTCGAACAGTCGATATCACTAAGACACACATGTTTCCGAGTTACCTTGATATTCGATATCAGCACTGACTCGGAATTCGATCCTATCAAACAGTGAGCGTGGGAAAGTCGGATCGAGTCAATCGAGTCAAATGTCTAGTACTTACTGGGAACTAGTATGGGCAATAAAAGCAAACATACATTTTAGAAAGCAGTCGACAACGGCCTTTTTGCGCTGGTCGGTAACGGAATACATCAGCTAAATCCAAGGAGCAAGCGTGATGACTCGGTCCACATGGAAGAAGGACAACTGTACACACTTGATGGTGTATGTAGAGAAGTAGAGGTGTGGCGAGCCGCCCAGTCACCACCCCAGGCGCCGCGCGTAGGTCACAAAACGCGTCAATAAATTCAAATCCAGATCAAAGCGTCCCAGAAGAGAGGAGCGCGCGCAAATTCGAAGTATTTAAACTCGACGATCACTGAGGACACGACACTCATCGTTTTAGACGCCACTCCTTTTGGATCATGCGTACTCCTTTTGGATCATGCCTACTCCTTTTGGATCATGCCT
>KN726397.1:5631-20755 GCA_000816745.1 Ancylostoma duodenale
AATCGAATTTCGAATAAATTCGAAAGCGGACTTTTTCGAATAGTCGAATTTCGAATAAATTCGAAGACGCACTTTTTTCGAGTAGTCGAATTTCGAATAAATTCGAAGACGGACTTTTTCGAATAGTCGAATTTCGAATAAATTCGAAGATGCACTTTTTTGGAGTAGTCGAATTTCGAATAAATTCGAAGACGGACTTTTTCGAATAGTCGAATTTCGAATAAATTCGAAGATGCACTTTTTTGGAGTAGTCGAATTTCGAATAAATTCGAAAATGGACTTTTTTCGAATAGTCGAATTTCGAATAAATTCGAAGATGCACTTTTTTCGAATAGTCGAATTTCGAATTATTCGAATTCGAATATTTATTCGAATTTTTTATTCGAATACGTTATTCGGTCCGAAGTATAGAGTTTACATATGCCCGTCCCTCCCGAAGGAGGAAAGGGACCGTCCTGCCTCTGGGAGGGCAAAGAGGTGAAAAAAGGTAGGAATTCTTCCAAAGCCTCGCTTCAAAAGATAGTCACCAGAAAGGTATTTCATTCCTATGTGCCATCTATGGAAAATCTTCCTTGAATATGCTTGGGATTAAAAATACATACCCATATCCGCACTCAAACCCCATACCCATACCCACACACACCCACATCCATACCCATACACACAACCGTACCCAAACCCATACCCGTACCCATACCCATTCCCATATCATACCACCTCTAGCGTGTGACCTCTAGCGTGCTCCCAGGCTACTCCATGCGATATACGTCAATGTTCTAAATTGGCGCCAACGAAGATTGACATCATTGATACGCCGTATTCATTGATTCAAAATCATAATTTCTTATTTAACCCATTCTCACACTCATTCTATGCTATTCCTCTGATTCTACACTACTACTTTTATTCGATATTCCTCCTACGACTACCTACTATATTCAGGATCCTGCCCACCAACCGCCGGCCACCAGGAACAAATAGGAAGAAAGAAGCCAGGGAAAAGAAAGGCTAGTTCCTTCTTCGACATTTTTGTTCAATATGGCCTTCCTTCACTGCTGATGAGGTCCCGGGAAGGCCATATTCTTTGTCTTGTTCCCGTATAGTGTTAGGGGACGAAATGGAAACAGGATAACTGATTTTTTTCTGTTTATTATTGTAAGAGTGGTTGTTTTCTCTTTGTTTAGGTTATTGCTCTTATTCAGGAACTATCCTATAGGGATTATTGCTCGGATTTATTTTTCGAACGAGAGCCGGGCGAACACCTGCAAACCCTGAACCTGAATTGCTTGATGGACCAAATGAACGAATAGGAGGACTGATCTGACTCCTGGAAGGGTTAGAAACGAATACCGAATCCCTATAGACCTAGCAGACCCAATGTGATTTGAATCCTTCCAGCTGGGAGGCGAGCGATTTCCGGCCGAGCAGCGCATCGTAAACCGGCTGGGCCGGTTTTGCGGCGGCCGCTCGGCCGGAAATCGCGCGCCGCTCTGCCGGCGCGAGTGTCTGGGAGATGAGTCTGAAGATTTATATTCAGTCAACCTTTGCAATGCTGTCCGCCATTCCGATTATCGAACCCTCGACCGTTTTATTCACGACTGGCTGCTCTACCTGTTGCGTCATGACAGCTTCATAAGTTTCTCAGAGAACTTTTCGTGTACAAAGCAAAGAATCCGTTAGTAGTCATAACACTTTTTTCAGTGGTGCAAAAACAATGGAGCGAGATAGAGATGCTGCTAATGCGACTTGGTTTCAAACTGCAACTCATCTGATGATGACGGTGGTTGAAGGTGGACCGCGTTCAAGAACTGTACAAATGATTAGCGGCCGATATTACTCATCCTACCGAACACCGAGCACCAACGTGCGGAAAGTGGCGCCTGTGCATGTATTTGAGGTGAAACAAATAGCAATTCAAGAAGGTGTGACGACGCAAAGCGTTCTTAAACTAGCTACACTAGGCACTGATAGTACGAGGCCTTGTCAGCTGAGTTGTTCTGTAGACAGAGAACTTTGCGATAGTTGACAGAGTGACAGAGTTTATAATAAAAAGTGTTTCAACAATGAAGACAAATGATTCATAGCTTTTCGAGCGGGCGTTTCCAGCACATGAGCACGCCGACTTTGAAAGTATAGCACATAGGACGCAGGCAAGGTCCAATTACCTTCGGCCACTCGGCTTTCTAGATGGCAAGAACGTCGCAATAGAGGTAAAACTGTAGGATTTGCTTTCATAAAGAAGAGGGTATCAGTGTAAGTTGTGGAAGCCAGCGCACAATGATTACAACATCATCGCGTTCGATGTTGAAGCTCCTGGTAGGGCTGGTGATGCTGGTGTGTTCTGTGATTCTAACATCGAGGTAAGTGTAACGTAACTAAGGGGCCTACCTCACAAATAATTATGTAGCCTGCTCGTAGAGGTGGATTGCGCAGAATGAGCAGTTGTTCCCCGAAACACGCGAGTTAGGTTCAGTAGGACCAGTCCAGTACCATTTCCTCGTCAACAGCGGATTCGACCAAGACTTCCGGTTGACTAGACATTCCAACCAAGGAGATGGTAATGAAAGCCGAATTTTGTTCAGTTGGGTTCATTCAGTTCACATTTGGAATTTGCTGTCGCTCCGTATCAAATACATACATAACTCAATTTGTAGATTTTTATTGCAGTGCCCGACGGATGATCGAGTCCTCTTTTGCAGGCGCTTTGTTGTTCTGCAAAAACCGATTGAACTTATTCCTATCAAAGTCTCTCGAATGGTCATCTCATTGATGGTAATGAACACAGAACACTGTCGAAATGTCATTAACATATGTTTGAAAACTGCAGATCCTGCACAATTCTCGCAGAGCCGATGTTCTGCAGGACATGGAGAGGTACTCTGCCTAAGATTGATCTCTTACAGCTCTGCAGGGCCTTGCATTAGGGGTCGACCCTTTTTAAGCGAAGGCTGCAAGGGATAGTATGGCCTTGTATGCTGTTTTGCGTTAATAACAAATATTATTGCTTGCTTGATAATTACCATTTACCAGTAGTCGTTTGTTAATTAACACGACATGTTCATTAAATAACATGTTATGAGATTAATATGACTATATGCAAAAAATAACACCCGCAAAAATAACCAGATTACCCGTGGTTAACGCGTAACTGTGGGCAGCAACAACATATGATATCTAACAACACACATATAACATCCATTAACAAGTACAAGAAGTACACTAACAAAATAGCTAAACAAAACAACAAAACTACAGCTAAACAAAACACCTGCACTGATAACAATGAATGGATTTACATTGCAGAACGACCTGAGTCTGACCCGTCGCACCCGGCGAACGGCTAGAACAAAACTGCACAGGGGTGCCGGTTGTAGATTGAGATAAGAAAACCTCATACCTGTGTTATCCAGTAGTTAGCGTAATACTGCACATCTACCTTTGCTTTTGCCTCGCCCTCAATCAGGAATTGAAGCCTTTCTGAAAAAGGCAACGGCTTCTGGCTCCCTCCACGGGTTCTGCCGCCATTTCCAGTGATCCCGCAAATTTTTCCAATACATTTAAAGCGCCACAATTAAATAGAAATTCCTATGATTCATATGAGCCTTTTCTAGGTTTGCATTCTCAACTTGGTACCCCCTTTTTTCAAGTCTGTTCTGTGCCCTTATCCACTCCAAGGGGCTCAAAAGGCGCACCTTTTTCATAGACATACACCTATTTCAACTAGCTCCCGTAGTTGTAATGAACCCATTAGGTACTAGGCGAGAAACAATGCAGAACTGATTAGGTATTTTAGCAGCAGCATTTATTACATGTGCGTACACATTTAAATATAAAACAAAGGGACAAGTGAAACAGATTCTTCAAAAACAACCGTAAATCAACTACCGTAATAGGAGGGGAGCAGTAAAATATAAGGATAGGAATCAATTAAAACAGAAATAAAACAACTGAAACAGAAATAAAATAACTGAAACAGAAATAAAACAACTGCAATCAGGACTTCGCAACCTGTCAACTGTTAGTCAATGTCAAAATAGTGCCAACAAAATGGTGGATATATCTTCAGAACTATCGAAATATTGCCCAAGCTATCTGTCAGCTCCTTACCAAACAACAAGCCTTTACCGCCGTCGGAAAATCAGGAGAAGAAAAATTATCGTCGCTCCGGAAGATTTTCTAAGAAGAAGATGGACAGAGACAAATCAGAAGTGAAGAATCAAGAAATGCGTATATTAAACACCATATACGAGGACTTTGACGACACGGCAGATTTGTGTAGCACAATACCTTGGCTGTGGATGGCATATTCAACTATAAAACCTACTACGCAGTTCTACGAGTTCATAATCCAGATGTCATACGGGCTACTATTTCTAAAACCACAAACGCAAGAGCAATTCATCAGATGTTGCAAACAGTTTTAAATGTCCCATATGTTGAAGAGATCGACGGCAGTTTCACCTATGAGGATCTTTCTATTATGGGACACCCAGCTGAACCACACGAATCTCTATGTCAAATTGGCGAAGAATACAACAATACTTTCCAATGAATGTAATGAATAAGAAGAAATTCGACATGTAGAAAAAGCCTTAATAACATGTTATAAGTGACTTATTACAGAACCTTCATACCTGATTTATAACAGAAATTCCACCCATGCACAAAAATTTGTTCCGCCCAACTCAATGAAGTTTTAGCAGTGCTGAAAAAATAATAACTTACTACATTAACTATACGTGCACACTAGCTTAACTACAGTCCAGTATAGGGCACACATGAAGGAAGGATATTATATAGAGTAGCTAACAGTGAAGAACTACTGCTGTGGTCCTACCGGTGCCAAATTTATACCACCTCAACCCGCCCAGTTCGGTCAATTGATCTAGATCTGGGTCTGTCGGCGTTGATCTCCACAGCTGATCAATTCGATGTACGCTGCCAAAACGGCCGCGCCGCCGTCGCGCCGACACGAGGTTTCTCGCCGGCTGAGGGAACCCATCGTTTTGGAAAGCCTGTACGGTGGTTTAATTCATCGGTAACCTCGTAAGGGTTCTGGTGACCCTACATTCTATCGATCTAGAGAGCGGGTGATCATGGTCAAAGAGGTCTTTTCTTCTGCTCCCTTTCTTCAAAAATCGGCTAAGCGGCAGGGATGGACGGATCAGAATTCGCTTCTTCATGGCAATGGCGACCTTAATGGGCCGTAACCCTTTAGCTGCGGAATGATACCGTCTCGGCCTACTTAAAGACTATATTGGGCCATGTGCTGGAAGACCGAAATCGCCACGCGGCTAGGAAGGTTCAAAATGAGCAGGAGAACCGTGAGTTAGCCATGGAGAATACTAAACTTCGTGCTGAGACGGACAGCCTAAAGTCCGCCTTTGCTTTTAGTAGGGAGAACACTTCGAGACCTGCTGGAGATAATAATTCGTATTCTTTCGACTTCAAGACATTTGAGGAGAAAGAACGGCTACGTTCAATTGTTATAATTCTCAGACAATGGAACGGGCTGACCGCGGTACCAACATTTGGCGGACCGTAGCCAACTCCGCGGTCAGCCAAATAATTAAGCGCGGTCGGCCAGATATCGGTGCGCGGTCAACCCGCGAAAGATCCACGGTCAGCCCGTCGAAATGATGTCGTGGCGTGCTGAAAACGGCAGTACTAGTTACTGATGATGTGTGGACGATATTTTTGCGATCAAATTCAACATTCGACGAGAAAAAATCTCCTTAATCGTTGGAAATTGCACAGCACGAACAATTTCGAAAAATAGAAAGACCCACATCGCCAGAGTTCATCCGTATTCGTCAGATTATGTGCTTAACCTTTCTCCTTTTGTAGCCGTTTACAAAGTGCATAATTGTAGCCGTTTACAACTATTAAGCTCTCTTAATGAGAGCTTCACTCCAAAAATATCGGAATGGTTGCATCCCTCCCCCCCCCCCCCAGGTTGGGATGGATTCCACTCTTCCGCAAAAAAATGAATGCGAGAATCTTCTCAAACGCTTCAACATCGTCAGAGAAGGACTGCCGTTTCGTGTACAATCCCATTTGTCACTGTCATTATGTTCACAAAGGCTGCATCGTACATTGTGTGGGTTCTACGGGCCGAATTCGGCTGACCGCGGACAGTACCGCGGTCAGCCAAATTTTCGAAGAAGGACCGCGGTTAGCCAAATTTTCGACTAAGGACCGCGGTCAGCCAGCTTTCTGTGCGCCGTCAGCCCGTTCCGCATATCATGGTACCGCGGTGAGCGCGCAGAGCACACTTTGGCACCGCCGTCAGCCCGTTCCATTGTCTGAGTTGGTGTTCCTGAGAGTTCCGATTCTTGTGCGTCCAATCGATTGACCTATGATTTGGATTGTGTTAGACGCTTGTTCGATTATTTAGCTATTGAATGCATGCCCGTGACCTGCTATAGAATGGGTCGACCTAATAACTCTTCTCGTCTTCTGAAAGTGGTCCTCCCCTCCACATTTTTTAGAAATTTGCTGTTAAGAAGAGCCCCTACTCTTAGAATGTTCAAGACTAAAGGAGTGTTTATTCTCCCTTCACTTATGAGAGATGAGCGAGATAAATTGAGATCGCAAAGGTTTTATAATAGAAAGTCACAGCCTAATCTTCATGATCATCAAGATGTTTCCACTTCTTTACAGAATTGTCCTCCATCTGTAGCCCAAAATGTTAAGTCAGCGGTTCTCACCGTTCCTTTGAGTACCCGTCATACCAATCAGGGAAACAACTGAGGGATCCCCGGTATTTTGTCAACAGTTTCGGATGTCTCTCCGTGAACGTTACATCCTTAGTCAAAAATGCTCATTTATTCGTTTATGCTTCAATTCGCTCGCGTTACGATGTGGCTGCAATCTACGAAACCTGGCTGAAGTCAACCGTCCACATCGAAGCTCTTTTGGGTCTTGTGTGCTCTGAGTATACAGTCATTCGGTGTGATAGAAAACGGAAAAAAGGAGGAGGAGTGGCGCTTCTACGCAGATTGGGGATAACTTATAAGGTGGTTTTCTCTGAATCAGTTCCTAACTCATATGAAATCTTTTGTTGTGATCTCATGCTTGCCTCTAAGGACCTACGCTTTATTTTGGTGTATAGAACCGCCAACTGTCCCAGTTCGGGCACTGACCAACTTCTGAAGGCGTTTAGTGGTCTGACCTGCGGCGGCCTTTTGGGACCGTTATAACAGGTGATATGAATTTGCCTGATATCACTTGGGGAGATTACCCCTCAGCTATATCGTCAACTTCTAAAAACTTCATTGAAAATTTGTCAAAATCATGATTTTGTTCAGTACATCAGAAGTGGCACTAGAGGTAGAAACATATGGATATTGTCCTATGTAATGAAGTAAGCGTAGTCGGTAATGTAGCTGTCGGTCCACCCTAGGAACCAGTGATCACTATTCTACTAAATTCAGGATTCTGATAGAACATGGTAGGCAGGCAAAAATTTATTAGGGATTTCAAGCACGCAGACTTTTATCTTATTAGAGGCTATCTTAGAAATATCGATTGGATTGGTTCTTTTGCTAATACGCCGTCAGTAGATGAAGACTATGAACTACTCATAGCTGTTTTGGAACATTGCATTGATATTTTTGTTCCAGTAGTTGAGCAGCTCTGTCGGAGAAACTACATGCCAAAATATCTGGTTTCTCTTTTTTACAAGTGAGCCAAAGCTTTTTTTGATGCTACAACAGCTTCTACTAACGATATATCGCGGAAAGCACGCGATGAATGAGATCTTTATTGTTTTATTTTGGAGTTCCATCTTGTGCGCGTTGTATAAAAAGGAGGCAAGCTCGTTAAGGGCATCTTCTGCTCACCTGTTATCCATCATGAAAATTGACGCCTACTGTGGTTCGTTCGCAAGCAGGCCGTTTATGGTGCATCGGCCGGAAAGAGGAGCAGATCGTGGAGATGGTTGTTCCTCTTCTCGACTCCCGTTGAGTAGTGCGACGAGGACGTAATCTATAGGGATGTGGGCGTCCGGACGCTATGGGATGCGTAGTTTCGTTGTCTCTTTCTGTGGTGTTGGGTAAAATGAAGTTGGGGGGGCCACTTGGTATCGGTCAATAATATGACCTGTCCTACGCGTTCTGACTTGTTTGCACATTAGGTAACCAATGTACGTTAGGTGTACTAACAAGTCAGAGCGTTCAGGACGTGTCAGCTTACCAGTCAGAACATGTAGAACAGGTCATATTATCGACTTTTCATAGGTGGCCCACCCCCAACTCCATTTTGCCCGTGGTGTTATGACTGGTTGGTGCGGGACATAGTGAAGAACCGTGCCTTCCAGGGGCTGCTCGTCTGCTATTTCCTCGATGATGCCTTTTTTCAGTTGCTCATGAATCGTCTTGTTGCATTCTTCAAGGAGGTTCGGACATGTTCTGAGTATGGAGAGCGCACTGTGCAATCGTCGCATCACGATGGCTTTGTTCGAGGGCAGAGGAGCGTGGTCGTCCTTATAGGGTAAACGTACATACTCAGAACCCCAGAAACAAGTTGTCGGCCCAGCTTTGCCCAAAAACAACTTGCCAACAAGATTTAACTAGCAAATCGTTATCGACAAGCTTGACGTCATCATGCCAACTAAGAGCAAGTTGTCGACAAGCTTTTCTCCCGACAACTTGTCGACAAGGACGAGAAAAAACGAGCTGACGACATCGATTTGTCGAGAGCAACTTGTAAGCAAGCTTTTGGCTGAACTAGTTGTCGGCAAGTCAAGAGCCAGAAGAAGTTGTTCATAGCATATTTCACTAAATTCCATTTCTTTCACTCACTTTCAGCTATGTTGTGATGAACCGTGAAAGGTGACTTTTCATTGGTTGGTTTCCTTTCTGGGATTGGTTTCCTTTAGAAATGTTCGCCTATACCTCACTCAAATGGGTTATTTGATGCCCTGATCGCAAAAATCACACTAATGTTCTACCTTATCCTCGTTCTTGTAGGTTACGATCGGAATAATGTGTGAGAAAGAAATGAAATGATAGTATAAGCAGGGAAATAAGAGTAATGACTCTGACGTGAGCCAAATTTTAGATCAAGTAACTGAGACAGTAAGTTGGGCTATGGTATAAAATGTACACGATATTCATGTCTTTCACCTTCAGGAACCCCTTCCTCAATCAGCAAAGAAGTTCCCGGGAGTTTTGGGTGGACAAAACGTGATTATGAGTCGTCAGATTGCCATTTCCTCGCCAAACTAGACCTTTTCTCTCTATATCTTACTGAAATCTTACGAAATGCCTACGAAAATGAAGCGACGGTGAGAAACTAGTGCGATTTTCATGATCAGGGCGTCAATATTCGCTCGATATTCCGAACTTTCACACCGTGGTGGGCCCACCATTATCCCGTGGTGGGCTTCCTACTGGCGGTGGACCCAACACGTTATGCCCCGGTTATCCCCCATTATGGGTCCGCCCCCACCTATCCCACCATTATTATCAACCTCACGGTGAGCCTACCATGTTCGAAGAGCCGACGGTTTTCGCTACATTAGTCCACCAAGACCCGTCTCCAAAGAGTGCACCCGCAGAATGATTCGCTTATTTGATCAGAAATTTCTATCACTCGATGTATTTTGAATCCTACTTTGCGGGAGTAGGTCTCATTTTATCTTTTTGTTGTGAACTGTGGTGTAGATATCACCTTGCACCAATTTTCTCTTTTCTCCGGCGTAAGGAAAAAGGTAGTCCTTCCAAGTATTCTTCGGATAGGAGTCATATAACCCACTCTAACACTTATGAAGTTTTCTTGTTTCGAAAGACTGGACTTTTTTGACTTACCAAAAGAGACTGAAGGAATGTTTTCGGAGTTTTGTTACAAACTAAATATCTGCTTTTCTGTTATATTATAGTAATGAATTCATATTGGGCAGACAGCGAAGGTACAGTGCCGTAGATCCTCCTCGTCCTTAAAGGCAGCAAGAGCCTCGACTCTGGGCTGAGGTGAAGGTGGTGAAGTACAGACTCAGCACATCACAAATGTGAAACGAATACAGACAATGATGGCTTACCTGTAGAGAAAATGGAACTCTCGTCGCGAACACGCCAGGCCGTGTTCGCGTGCGAACGAGTTTTCCCTGGCCCAAAAGCCATTGCGGCGCGTGGTTTTGGCGCAGAGGGACTACAAAATGCGTTGAATTCACAGGAGCACTCACCACATGCTTAGGATTTCGGCTCTTGCTGCCTTTAAGGCGCACCGCCTGAGGTCACACGTGGCGTCCTGCTGGCAGCGTTCCCGTAGCCAACCGGATTATCGATCGCCAGCACGATCGACGCCACGTGTGATCTCGGGCGATGCGGGAGGAGGACGAAGGATCTACGGCACTGTATGTAGCTTTCTCAGTTGCACGGAAGACTTTAGCCAGGATGTAATTCTAATTTGCAGCCAGGAATAACTTCTCCTTTAGAAGCAGCAACGTACGACTGCTGCTTTGAAGGAGTTACTGTCACATGCATGTGTCGGTCCAACCAGAGCATTTGTGCCAATGAATCGCTACTCAAACTTCAATATCGGAGTCTTGAGAGATGTGCAACGATATTCCTGCATATCGGGCACACTTTCAACACCCCTCAAATATCATACTATTGTTTTGTTGCGTCAATAAAAAACATTGCTCCCAAGGGGAGTTTATGCAGGAAAAGGTGTTGAAATTGCCTTTGAGTTAGTCCTGGAACCACTCCAAATTGCCCGTAGAAAAATCCCCTAATTTTCCCTCCAAAGTCCCCCGGTTTCATCACGGAATTTCCCCAAACGGCCCACGGTGAGCTCACAAATGTACCGCGGTGGCACTTCCATTTGACCACTATCGATATGCCGAATATCAACCATAGGGTGATGGTGGGTTCAGCGTGGCAAGAACAGTCGGAGTAGTTAACCTGGTGTAATTGTAAAAAAGCATCTGCCATCAATAATAGTGAAGGCATCCTCGACAAGCCTTAAAGGCAGTGCCCAGACAAAATTATCGAGTACTGGGTTTTTGTGGTTTCTAGGCCAGCCTGGCTCACTCATACCAGGTATGAAATTGAAAGATCACAAAACGCTCGGAAAAACCATTCTCTGAGCGCCTCCCTGACTGATGTGGACGAGATGTCCAACAGCACCTCTCTCGCAGGAGAGGGCGCAGAGAAAATATTCATTGATCGATAGCGCTAGTTTGCTGCCTCAAATTTAGCCTCAACAAGTGAGTTCCTTTCCCTTCAGGGATCCGCATCTCTGCTAGATTACTACTTTTGACCAGCTTCAACAAAAAGGGGTAGGCTTCGGCATGAATAGCCATCTCCCGACAAAATGTGATAGCCGAACACTCCATCAAATATAGACCCGTAAACTGTAGATCCAGGATCATCTAAAATGGAAAACTGGAATGTTGAGCAACACTATCTAGATGTTTAGAACACATACGCAAATTCGAGACGTATACACGGAGATGAATTAATCAGAGCAGAGAGACGCAGCCACAATCAGTTTGATTTATTCCAACTATGTTCCACGTTACGCGCGAAGTGGCAGACGCCGGGTGAGCACTAGAGATGGGTTTGGGTTCTGGATCTTGGGCGGATATCTCGCTTATTTCTGCGACTTTTTCGCTCAAACTTTGGTAGTTGGCTGTGGAGCCGACCCGCCCTAATGAGCACTCAAGCTCAAAGGTTTTGCCTAGACAGTGCCTTCAACGAATTTGGGCTTTTTTTGTGCGGCCGACAGATTGTCAGTGAAAAAGGGCGAAAACAAGTCGACAAGCTTTGGGCGGACAAGTTGTCGACAAGCTTTTGGGAAAGCAAGTTTCAGATGCGATCAGAAACTTGCTCACCAAATGCTTGTCGGCAAGTTGTTTTTGAGGTTCTGAGTAGTAGCCATCTTCGCGTTTTTCTACTGTACTGGAGAAGAACTCTTCTACCTTGCCATTGATGGCCTTCCGTTCAGCATCTTTGGTAACCGTAAACTCACACACTCCCGCTGAATCCATTGTCCAGTATTTATCCCACCGATTAAAGTATTCCTCAAACTTGGTAATGATATTTGCAATACAGGGCTCGCCCCGCTATGTTCAATACCAACGATGGCGTAGCCTAGGCGTGAATATCTCAAGGACGCTACACTTGTGCAACTTGCAGTTGGACTTTATACGAGGATTAGGGCAGTTTATATACGACGCAATTATTAACTTACATTTTCTCCTTATAAGTAGTGCACTCACCTGTTAGTTCAAACACCATTTACGTTGTTTGTATTACCCTGTTAATGTTAATGTGGAAAAACTGTTTTTTTTTCTCTAGGACTTTTGTTTTTCTTATTGTGTTCTAGTTACATTATTCAGGCTCACGTGATTGATTGGAGCATCTTGAATGCATGGATAAATAAATAAATAAATTTACCGTTGTTGCTAAAAGTGGACCGCTACCCTTCCTTGGTTTAATCTCTTCTTTGGCGTTAACCTGTTTCTCCATCAATAGGTAACCAAGCTTAGAGAGGATGACCTGAAGCCCGGACGGGAGGGTATACCGTGGACAAGCTGATTCGAGAAAGGACCAAAGCTGATCGCAACCTTAGAGAATTTGCGGCCTTGACCGTTCTCCCCATATTGGCTTGGATAACATTATACCATTACGCGTTATGAAGGAGCAATCCTCTTCTGTTTGACGCTCCATCCTTCCTCTGTCCGTAAGTATAGGCGTAGTACATAACTGTACTGGATGCCTATTCCCTGCCCGCTCCAACAGATCCGCTGTGGTTACTCTGCACGTGGCAGTTCGGGGTTCATTTGTCCCAAATGTGTATATAGTAAAGTTGCGTAATGATGAGCAATCCAAACCTAGGTCTCGTGCGTATTGTTCACTAATGAACGATTTGTCAACTCCAGTATCGGAGAGAATCTCCACTTTTTTCCATTCATGGTTGGTTTAGTCCCACACTTGCGCACACCCTGTTAGAAGTAATACGTCTCCCGTATCGCTGCATCCTTTATTGCAAAGTACCGTGGTATCCTCTTGGGTTTCTTGTATTGGCTGCGTGTCCGCATCGGCTATGGCACTAACTTGAATTAAGTGAGCGTAGGTAGCCTTCGGTCTGTTCTGTCTGGGTTTTGTTCGTGGCGCTTCTGCTGTCATGCGAGTATGTGTCCCTTCCGCTTTCTTGATTGGGGTTTATTGGTGCTGACCATCTGTGTTCTTGCGCGTGGTCATCGATTGTGAACAAAGAGCATGATGGTGTTTTTTCCCTTGACATGCTCGGCATCCCTCACTTGTACATTGATTGAGAAAGTGTCCCTATCTTCCGCAGTTGTCATCGTTTACGTTCCTACATCATGATGGGCCGCCCTGATATGGTGGGAAATTTCATGCAGGACCCAGATTTATGGCTATCCGACTTGCAAAACAAGCAATATGGTTTGTTGGCACTTGATCGCTGTGGAACTCGCGTTCTGGTCTGCTCACTGATGCTTACATTCCTCTTTACCATGTCGTTGATGCGTTCCTCAGTTGTAATGTAATTATCAAGACCCTTCAAAATATCTTGCATTCTCCAGTTGCCTTCCTGGGTATTGCTGATTATGCGACGTTCGAATACAATCTGTTGGATAGAAGGCGTAAACTTTGCTAGAATTTTTTGAGCAAGATAGGAGCCATCTAGGCTCATCCCTAGCTTTTCCAGTTGTGTCACAATAGGAATCACATACTCTAAGAGGATTCTTTTTGCTGGGATGGTGTGGTTATCTGCCCTAGCTTTTTCTAAGCGAGTTTGCAGCGTTGCGATTGATTTGGAGTGATCTCCATATTTTTGCCGCAGCAACTCAATAGCGGAATCATAATTCTCTTCTGTTATGGGGTAATATCTGACTACCTCGCGCGCTTCCTCCGTGAGTGCAGTCAGTAAATAGTTGAACTTTTGCAATTTTGTTAACGGTTGATCATGCACATTGGCGGAGATTAGGGCCCAAAAATTAGTGTACTCCCACACTTTCCCTAGAAATTTTGCTATCGGTATAGCAGGCAGTTTGGGTTGGGCGGCCTGCAATGGTCCCCAGATATCGCCCGTTGATGTTGAGTTCAGTAGTTCGGCATTAGTCACCCCTAGCAATTGATCGCGTGCGCTTCTCAAGTTTGCGTTGAGCGCGATCAATGACGGTATGCGCTGAGTCAATGTACTCTCGTGCCTGGGCTTCTTCCTCCTCGCTGAGCGTAGTGAATCGACCATAATGGTGAAGGATAGCGTGTCAAGAACTGATCTCGAGCTTGCGTTAAGTTCGAAAATGACGGTCTGGATTTTCTCGAAACACTGTGGTGAGCGCAGCGAAGTTCCCTCTGTGCTGCGTCTACCTACTCTTTGTCCAAGAAGCGTTTTAAATTATTGCAATACCGAGCCAAAAGAGCCTTTTGAGACTTAAGAGCACATGCCCGACCATTTTTCTTACATCAGAGGAGTGTAAGCTTGTTACAAGGTTAGGGATGAAAAAGAAGGAAATGAGGAGTTTGGAGCGTTAAGATAGAGACCAATTCAAAGCGTGAAGTTGTTCAATGGAAGACGTCACGTGGAATTAAATTTTCCAAAAGTCGACACCTAATTTCCCTTCGTAGAGTCTACGCGTACCTGGGATCGTTGTTGTCCGATGCACCATAAACGGCCTGCTTGCGAACGAACCACAGTAGGCGTCAATCGTTATGATGGAGAACAGGTGAGCAGAAGATGCTCTCAACGAGCTTGCCTCCTAATACACACCCAAAACTACAGGGTGACAACAAAGTCTTTGGCCAAAATTTTTACAGGAATTCTCCTTGGGAAATTCGGCAAGGAATTTGTGGCAATGTTGTTGGCTGTGTTGGATATATTGCTGCCAACATACCTTTAATATTTGGCACAGTGCCAAAGTCTCTCAGTAAAATGGCAGCATCAGAAAGTAAACTAGTGCGAAGTTACGTTTGCTCATTTCCCGCAAAGCGCGATAGAATGTCCGATTTCTTCCACCCTTTGCTCACTTTTCCAGTAAAACTATTGAAACGCCTTAGATTTATCCAAAATTGAGCATCTCTTACGTCTTGTAAGCCATAGTATTCGCTCAGATAATTTTTGAAAGGAATTCCAAAGATGGAAAAATCCC
>KN726397.1:20855-50017 GCA_000816745.1 Ancylostoma duodenale
TTTCCTGAAAAGTGTGGTAGAAAGCTCGATTTCTCCCATCCACTACTCACTTTTCGCAGAAAAACTATTGAAACGCCCTATATGTATCCAAAATTGAGCATCTCTTACGTCTTGTAAGCTATAGTACTCTTTCAGATAATTTTGAAAGTAATTCCCAAGATTGCAACATTCCACTGCATTAGTTGGTGTAAACCTCTTCTGGAAAGGAGAACTGACATAAAGAATGTTGTGAAAGATGCTCAATATAGTCCTCTACGATGCATCAAAAGGGCAAATTTCTGCTTTTAAAAATTCGGCAGCGGCGATGACTTTACTCGTAAAAATGATGAGCTCGTCATCAGCGGGGCCGCCAGATGAGGTCAGCCACGATTTCTTACCGGAAAATTTTCGTAGAAAACACACTGAATGGCAGTATTTTTTGAGGAATGACTTTAAGTGAAAGCAGTTGTACTGCTAGCAATGTTTCCGATTGCTGTCGTTCTATGGAGCAAGAACGACCAAGTATTTATCTGTCATAGTTTTCGCGAGAACACGGAGGTGAAGTCAGTGCTCTAACTCTCAATGGAGGAGTCCGTCATTATATATTTTTGCTAAGGCCCAACCGCACACGATATGCATTGAAAGAGCCCTTCAAAGCAACTCTCTACGTGTTTCCAAAGAAAAATCCATGGGACACTGTTTGAGAGGTCACTTTGGTTTCTATGACGCACTTACGGGACATGCCTCATACTCCTCAACACCAACTTCTTTGGATGTAACTGTATAGTTGCTTTATAACGCAGACCTTATCCTTGCTCCTATAAAATTATGGGACCTATCGCTGAAACCCTGTGAAAAGTGTAGGGTTGGATTGACGCTGACGAGGTGCGGGCTCAAGGTTATGCGACTCCTGAAGGTTTCGAGGCCTATTTCGGAAAAATTGGGGACTTGCTCAAAAACTGACTGGTGTTTTTCAAAACTCATAAATTGAGTAATATCATATAAAATTTTGGTCCACCAGTCTCATCTACAGGCGTTTCTATGGATTGCGAAGCTTGGCCGAAGACTTTGTTTTCACCCTGCATATTGGATAGATAGTAATCAGCAATAGGAAGTAGTCAGATTTTTTCAGCTTAGCAGGTTTTTTTTCAGACGATTACGCACGCTCATGCATTACGCTCAGATTGACCGGATTTTTTTTATCACGCCCTGGAAGAGTACCAGGCATCATTACGTGATCTTCATCACGCTCTTCCCCAAGAAGTCTGCAATGAAACAATTCCGCCCCAAGAAGAAGTTCTGCTGAAGCTCGAAGAACACATGACGACGGCAACACAGAAACTACGCGATACGCTAAGCAACACGCTGTCTGTTGTGGATCCAGTAAAGGACCTCGCCGAGACTAAGGAGCACAAGCGTGGCGCGGAGGGCGACAGCAACGCGGAGGAAGTGGACAAGGAGCAGCAGACCATCAGGGACAACGCCGCTCTCATGGAACCGGTGGAAGACGCTGAGGAGTATGCAGCTGACCTGAAGTCTGATGACATCCCGATCGTGGTCGGTGAGGATCAAGAGGAGAGTGACCCCCGTGATCAGGACAACGAGATGAAAAACCGTCAGGGACTACAAAACGCTAACGCTATCGAACGCCTTCACGAAGACCTCAGGCGCACGCGGCAAGCGAAACACGACTTGGAGATGATGATGGACGCATTGGAAAGGGTGAGAACCTGTGTGCGAAGACGCTTCTATGAAGGACAGGTACGCCGCCAGAACGAGCTCGAAATGCCATGGGTGTTTTGCGACACCTTTGGGCAACATTATTCGGACTCATGTCCACCATACACCAACGAGCAGGAACGCATAAGAATCCTCCACGAGAAATACAAGTGCCAACTCTACCTGGACACGTACTGTACAGGAGGACGTTCATGCCAAAAGCGGTACACCGCCTGCTACCACTGGTGGAAGTACCGCCATAACTCAGCGATTTGCGAGTTGCCAGGGAAAAATTGAACTAATTTTGGAACGACTGGAAGCTTTGCGGAGGAACCACGGGGAAGTAATCGACCGAGAGAATCAATTGAATGAACAACTCAGAGAACGCGAACCGTTCCAGTGATCATGATTTTGCTGTTCTTCTTGGTGTTAATGTTTTTCCATGCTCTTGCCTTCTTTTTTCTCCTCGTGGGGAGTATCGCGAAAGGACGCGCTGAATGAGATCTTTGTGGTTTTATCTTGGAATTCCATCTTGTGCGCGTTGTATGAAAAGGAGCCAAGCTCTTCGAGAGCATCTTCTGCTCACCTGTTATCCATTATAAAGATTGACGCCTACTGTGGTTCGTTGGCAAGCAGGCCGTTTACGACAAATGGGACAGGTATAAACTTATCACAAAAATCTTTCTGGCAAAACTACGCAGATATAACAGTCAGGTTGAGAAGAAATTAGTGAAAATGGGTAGCAAGTCGAAACTCTAGTCTTATATAAGAAATAAAATCAATACTACGTCTGGGATTCCCACACTAATTATAGACCTGTCAGTATCACCTCTGTGTTTGCTAGGATTTTTGAGAAGGTTATCAAAAAAAAAAAAAAAAAAAAAAAAAAGAAGTAGTCCCGTATATGAATGCTCAGGGGTTGCACTCCATGGATCAGCACGGCTTCAGGAGTGGTAGATCTACCGAAACACACATGCTGGACCTTTTAAATGATTGGACTAACTCTCCTGATGATAATATTCCGGTGGACGTTATCTACTTGGATTTTGAAAACGCTTTTGACAAAACGACAGCTTTTGACAAAACGTCACATAAAAAATTGCTGCACGTTTCAAGCGAACTCCAGTTCCACAGGGATATTATTAAACGGATGCATGAGTTCCTTGTTGGCTGAACCTTCCAAGTCAGGATGGGCAACTGTTTTTCTTCCGTACGTAGTGTGAAGAGTGAAGCCCCACAGGGTGGGGTTTTATCTCCGATTCTGTCCTACTTATATGCGCTAGATCTTCCACAGGTGATACTGAGGACAGGCGCAAAATGTAAAATTTTCGCTGACGATCTCGAAATTTATCGAGAAGTTGGCGCTGCTGCTGACCCTAATATAATCCAGTCAGCCATAGATTCTGTGGCCTCCTGGGCAAGCGACTGGTCCCTTCCAATTTCTCCTTCCAAAACCAGAATCTTACATTTAGGTAACAAGAATTCGAGCAATACCTATCGTTTGTTGGGAGAGGTACTTCTTCCCACTCACTCCGTTCGTGATCTGGGACTCGCTTTTGATGACAAGCTATGTTTTGATAAACACTGCCAGATAATAGCCAGGAACGCCATTAACAGGTTATACAACCTTTTCAAGACCTTATCTTCCAAAAATTCCATTGTTATGTTGCGGGCTAATAAAACATACGTGCGACCGCTACTGGAATACGGTACTACTGTGTTCAATCCCCACAAATTAACACAGAAAAAATGATTGAAGAGGTGCAGAATAGCTTCACGAGAAATCTAATGTTAAGAATTGGAGGCTATGACTACAGCGGCATCCCAAATGGTCATTCTAGGAATAAAAATTCAATCTTGAAACGTTAACCGCAAGAAGGATGAGGAATGACCTACTCACGACGTGGAAACTTCTCAACCAAACCGAAATTCAAGAATCAGAGGAGGTTCGGTTAAGCTACGGTTGAAAAAAGCGAGGTACTCGTTGAGATTCAATTAATTCGTTGACATAGCGGATTCAGAGTTCCTCAAGTTATCCAAGAAACATATAATTGGGGGGATTTCCGTAACTATAAAATCACTGTTGACAGATATCTAAGGGATGAAAACCTCAGAGTTTCCTAAAGGTGCTTATTTGTTCTCTTTCGTTTTTTTTTCTTCGATGTTTAGCTCATCTAATTCCTCATATAACTGCATTGTAGTAGCTAGCTTGTTTTTGTGTTTTGAGTTGTGGTTTTATTTTTCTAACATGGTGCGCCATGTAATAAAGATTAAGTTTAAGAAAAGTTCTTGTTGGTACACCTGAGTTTAGCGTTGCGCTCTAAAAGTCTCAACGTTTCTAGTGGTGGGGGTAGTGTTGGCAATGTACCAAGCTTTCGATCCAAGTGTAGAGAGGCTTTGTAAATATTATGTAAATTATGTAAAAGGACTCTACATCCCGGAGTAGGTTATCTGGATAGGGGGCCGTAACGTGCAATAGTATCTTCCAATATAGACAACAGCAGTTCAAACACATCATTAGCAGACGGCAATTGCCTGAAGGAGCCAATCAAGTCAATACTAAACAGGAAATCACGGATTGTGTGTGCTTTTCTGTTCAGGATACCTGTTTATGTCGGATGTAATCCCGACATAAACAGGTATCCTGAACAGAAAAGCTTCAGCTCAAACCCAATTCCAAAATTATCATTGCTGCCTACAGGAGTAGTGACATCAACGTTGCTGACCAATTTAGGGTCACTGCAAATCAATAAATCCAAAATGATGTCAAATCGGGTACCATCTGTCATAAATATTCATGTGAATCACGTATCACGTATTTATTTGAATTAAGGAGATCTAAACACACCTTGGAAGCTACGAAAGTGCTATGGGTAGGCTTAGCCCAACAAATATCTGGATAGTTTAGAAGTCACCGCCGATCGAACAAGGAAAGGGGCAAACACAAAGATCACTGACAGCTTTGACCAGTTGATCATATTTCAATCAAAGCAAATGGAGTTCGGTAGACACCGATTATTCGCAAAGAAGTGTTGGAGAAAGTTAATTGATATGGATAGCCAGATTGGTGCTCAACGTATCCGATGATTCGAATGTAAAGAATGGGACCACTTTTTCATTTTTCGTTTTCTTTTTTTAAACTCTTTTTTATTGATTCCTTATTTATTGGTTAACTATTGAATCTACATTTCTCACAGCTGTAAGCGTCATGACGTTTCACTCCATACATATTCTGGTCGCTTTAAAGGAGAAGCTTTTTGTCAAGTTTCTTGCGTTGTTTGCGTTTTTGAATTTGATTAAATATCATTTTGAGTTCCTCCAACTCTTCGCTCAAATTGTCTTGTTTCTGTCTTAGAGAATGAACACGGGTCGCGTTCTCTTTCCCTGATTTTTGTCGGGATGGGCATGATGAAGTGATTAGGTTGTTCTACATCGCTCTTCTTCACTTTTTAAAGTTTTCACAAACTACAAAATCTTTCGATCTCTTAGGGTTCTGCGCTTATTTGAGAAATTTCCAGTAATTGATGAATATATGCAACTACTTAATGAAGTACAATTACTGAACGATTTCACTTTAAAAGAAAGCTTGGCTGAAGCAACTCAACTTTCTTATGCTTTGAAAAATCCCTCTCTTGCATGCGATTACTATCGATGATAGATCACTGTAGTTTTATTTTTTCTCCCTCAATTCTTCATTTCACCAATTCTTATCCGGTGAGAAGAGCTTAAAGTTCTCTGAGAATCCAGAGATAGTTCTTCGCGGAAGGATATACGCTATAGCGGGGTCAGCAGACCATAGTCCGGCTTCACCTAACATGTGCTTGGGTAACTAAGTGCCGCTCCCCCCCCCCCCTCTCTCTCTTTGTTAAGACACAAACAGAGCATATGAATGTAAACATGCGAAACTAAAACGATTCAAAATAGAAGATAGAAGCAATACAATGCTGTTATAGAGAAGCAGGATACTAGAGAGTCTTAGAAGAATACTGAGGTAGACTAGCACTCGCATACCGAAGTATGCTGGCCCTTTGAGGGGACTCGGTCTCTGCAGATCTCTGCTGGATCGGAGGCAGTTGCTTCTTTTCAATAGCATTCTACTATTCTAATAGAGAATGGATTAACACATTCGCGACAACGCAGATTTTCCGGTTAGGGCCACTTTGGACCAAAGCGAGTTTCCGCTTGTTTCTCATCAGAGTTGTGGCAGTTAGGGCATATTTGAGATGCTGATCACAAAGATGGTATCTAATTTACCTGGTGGAACAATTCTGTAGTGTTACCGTATGCATACTGTAGAAACTGTAGAAAGTCCTCTTTCTCTCATACTTCAACCAAAATTTGCACAGGACGGTTTTACATGCTGGTTACGAGTATGATAATCATTTTCTATCGTATCGCATTAATGTGTGGTTACTGTAATCATACTGTAGGAACTGTAGGGAAGGTTTTGCATCAGAACTTACCCGAAACTGGATTACACTCTGATCTCAAGTATGGCATCCGTTTAGCACAGAAGTCTGTCTGTAGATCCACTGTATGCATGCAGTAATATTTTGGGACCAATCACGAATATCGGATGGTTTCGTAGTTTGTAGATGAAATGTCACAAGAAGAAGGCAATTTGAACGCCAATTTTGAACGACAGCTGGTAGTGGGTGAAGAAGATGACGAGCTTGTACTAACCCTACAATATTGCGCTACCATACGACATGAATGTCGAGTTCGTGCTCAGCATGTCAAATAACCTTGCTCACCGAAGTCTCACTGAAATTCGCCAGTAAACTGCATCCACAACACGCTTACAGTAACCATACAGTAACGCTACAGTAGCTCTACAGTACTCCTCTACAGTGCCATCCTACAGTATCGCAGTTACGGTACAAAATGCATGCCGTTCCCGTGTTCAGCGGTTAGAATAACCCCTGCGGTCGGAATTTGGGATGGTTCACCTAAGAAGAAAAGGGGTTAAAACGGATAAGACCACTGGTGGGTCGTATTGTCCTCTACGTAACTTCTCTTACGACCCACAAGTGGGTCGTATTGTCCGTTATGTGTTAAAAATTAAGACCATATCAATGGTATTTAGTCCGTGTGTCGACTCTCCAACAAATTGGACGAAATAATCAGTTGTAGCAAAATGAAGAAGTTTCCTATAACTAAAAAAGGGATGGGTATCATGTTGGATCATGTTAGGGTTATGGGGTAAGTCACGGGTCATTTTAACCATTCAATAAGGGGAAGTTCGGAATCTCACATGAGAATCACGGTAGAGGTCCATTCTGTTAGAAGCTTATGAAGAAACTCTATGAAGCTAGAAAATGAGGCAGCACTGCAAGATGGGCTCCGTGAAGGAAATAACTAGAAACTAGATACTTAAATAAAACTAGCTCTTTCCCTAGTAGTAGTCTAATTGCATTTTAACCTTTTGATCATGTCTAGCAGATCATTTGTAACGTTTTCTTTTTTTTTATCCATAATCTGATTTCGATCTATCGACAGCGCAAGTAGTGCGGGAACGCGCCGCATACGTAGGCGTTGTCGGAAACTTCTTGGTGTTCGGTTTTTTTTCTTGTGCTGAATTGCCCCGCGTGGCAATTTGTATTCTTCTGCATTCTGATAAATACTTATACATACGCTCTATTCATACTCCCACACGTGTAGAGCCCAGAGCGCTTCAACTTTTTGTTCAAAGAGTCTAACGGGGCGGCCGAGGGGCCGTGCACTGCTCCGTCAAGAGGTGAACATTTCATCTCCGACAGCATCAATTTCAACAGCAAAAATTCGATGAAAATCAGAGATGTTCAGAACAGTGATCGATGTACGAGGTATGAGTTTGTGTACCTGAGTAGCAACACCGCTTCCAGGACGAGAGCATTCCCTGTCGCACCGATAAGCACTATAAATAGTATTAAAACCCAAGGTAGCATCGTGAATTGAGTGCTTTTTGCACTACGTTTCTGTTATGAAGACGGATGGCTTTTGACATAAGACAAATCTACTTTTAGGTTTTTTTGTTACATACATAGCGCGAATTAAAAAGTAGGAGCCGAATTAAAAACTAGGAAACTAGGTTACACGACTGCGGTAAGAGTGGAACACCACACGTAGAAGTATGTGTGGTATCTAGTTACGTATCCTAGCGTCCTGATGACGTTTGTTGCTGTTCGATGACAAAGTTCGCGGAAGAAGCGTTAGTAGTGGGTAAGGAGCTAACTAAAGTTGGAGCAGTAAAGATTTCCGTGTCATCCATCCTTTGCGATACAGTTTGGTTCTCCATAAGTGAATTTGGTTCAAGAACTTGAATGCCAAGGTTATCGTTTACTGATGTACAGCTGAGGTTTAAATTGTTCTTGGTAGGAGAGATAGGCAACAGTCGCGGCCTCCTGAGTCTACGAATTGATAAGTCACGGACCACGTACATCCACGGACATAAGTCCTCCCTCTTGATAGTTTATCATATTTGCTTTTTTGGTAGTGCCCGGCAGGTCATATTCAAGTTCTTCCTTCGTATAGTCATTGCATGCACGAGAATGGACGCAATGTTTAAGGAGAGTTAGCCTACCTTTTTCAGGTACTCAGACATTCGCTGGCCTCGAGCGGAGGAGAAACTGAGGCGGGGGTTGGAGCGTAGGCTAAAAGCACCCATTGTGCCTTTGTCAGGAATTCTTACATTTGCCCTGCCAGAGAGCTATCTGGCGGGGCGAAGTGGAAGAATTGCTGCTTTTCGTGCACCCGGGAATTCCCCTCATGAGTGTGCAGCCGTGATTGGCCAGGGGGCGGGGCTATGGTGAGCCCTATTAACCCCTGACACCGGGCGAGACCCCCAGGACGCGCGCCAGGACCTGCACGAACACTGGAGGTAACCCAAGTGGAGCTAGATGGTTTCATTTATTGATATCTTTTACATTCCGCTTCAATTTTTTTTTGAATTTTGTGTTTTGAATATTGTTCGAATCGTTGTTCATTTCTTTTTGTTTCTATGAGGACCTCATTAACTACACTCATTCTGATACGGAGGCATCATCATTGATGCTCACCCCATTCTGTCCTGCCTCGCCATTATCATCATTTTCATTATCATTGACGAAGACGATTCTTTTTTTTGTGTTACAATTACTCATTGTAGTCTGTGTAAGGAACTTCCCGAGTTTCCTTTTAATTTTGGTATTTGTTGCGCAAGTTGATGAGTGACAGACATCTTATTTGAAGTAATCGTTATTCTGTTTTGTTTCGCACCCTTATTTGTCATGCATGTATAGTTTTTGTATTATCCAGACATTTTCAATAAGTGTCAACTTTTATCTGTACGTATTCTTGGACAGAAAATGGTGGTGGTCCACTGCTCCACCATTTTCTGCAATATAGGCGTCGAAAAGCTGCGTGCGTCAAATTTGACGCACCTGATTTACCCCTTCTTGGGGAGGAAAATAGGGGAAATACCGTATTCGAACTGCAAATTGCACGTGGGTGGCAGCTGCTGGGCAGGTAAATAGGGGAGTTGGGCCTATGAACGTGCGAAGAACCCAGCTGGAACGCGCTTCCTTGCTATAGCCCCTTGCAGCAGCTCGGGCGCAGAAGCCAACAATGGGGGCAGCGACTGCAGATATTCGGAGGAGAGCCACGCTCCCTTTGGGGACTGGATCCCAGTTGTCAGGCGGCTCGTTTCGCGTTCGGCTTCCGCTCAAAGCCAGCGAATGTCTGAGTACCCCAGTAACTTATCACTCAGTTCTTGGTTCCGGAGGGTTATTTTAATGATAAGTGGGTGACGGTAGTGAGAGTGATTGCGGATCGGCGGATGGTGACGAACGTCGATTTGCCGGCTACGCCATTCAGGAAGAAGGTGCTAATCACCAGATGATTCCGGTTCACCGATCAGTTCGTCAATGCCCACCCACGTGATCCTGCAAGGTTTCTCGGCTACCGTCCTGGAATGTGCCCTAAATTTGACGAGTGTGCTGTACCACCATACACCTCTTCCTTACCTCACCCCCCCCCCCCCTCCTGTACTGCTCAAATTGCAAAATCAGAATTCCACTTTACCGGATAAAATCCCATACATTTTTCTTAAAAGCAGTGTATCACCTAGTCTCGTGGGATGTAGATATGAACAGACTCTAGGCCGCCCCATCACGCTGACTCCAGCGATGTACGACAAAACGCATGAAAATGACGAGAACCCCGTCTTTGGAGGGTCCGAAAGTGCAGTTCACGGACCACTTCACTGAAGTTCAATGGCGACCTATTTGGCGGAAGAATGTGTTTGGCAGGACATTTTGGGTCGTGGAGCGTGTTTTGCGAGAAAAAAAAAGGCGAGAGAGCATGTTGGCTACTCAATTTCCGTGTGTTTGGCAAGATAAAAGGGGAGAGAATCTGTTGCCGACGGACCCATTTTCCAAGTGTTTGGCAAGACAAAAGGCGAGAAAATGTGTTGGCGACACTTTTCCGGGACAAACACATAACACGCACCGGCTCCGGAGTTGAGTCGATTTAATTACTCGAGCTTGAGTTACGTACATCCTAATCGAAGCGTACATTAGGAGGGTGGCGGTGTCGTCTGCGAAGTCAGAGCGACACACTGCCAGATTTTTGAGTGAGGACATCTCCGTGGTCCTCGCCGTACTGCTCACGACAGTGCCAGATAGCTGAACACCACAGCGACATCTAGGTACTTCGTGCCTCCAGACACGGAGTCGGTGGATGTTATCGGTATTATTGTTTGAAAAGGTACTTTACTTGAAGTATTTCCTGGATCTGACCGTTATTATGTTGGTGCAAAAATAATGCGCGTTTTCATGCCTTTGATTCCGAACCTCATAACTCCTTTCAAAATCAATCCTTTTCAAAAGCCTTAGAATTCTGAAATCCGTAAATTTGTAATTCTGTAAGCCTTTACCAATCACTTAGATGTTTTTCGACTACCGTACTATTCTGGCAGGGCTTTCTAAGATTGACGAACTTCCGCAGGGCAATTTTGGTATCCTTCTAGTCTTCAAGCAAATTCTTCCGGGAGAAGTCGTCCAAATTCTAGGGGGAGTGGTGCTCAGTGAGCGAAAGGTCTGCTGATTATGATATACGAGTCCAAGCTTCCTAGCCCTGTTGCTCCAGCCTGTGGAGTATCTGTCGTTCTAGGTGTGGCCTGGACGGTGCTGTGTAGGAGTGCAGAATTCATTTTATTGAGCAAAGCTAGGCTCACACAGTAAAGTTTCTAATTTATTTCATTCACATATTGAAAGTACCTCTTAGAGGAGAAAGAATTGGTTATCTGCAGTGAGTGATTTTTGCAGCAGGTCACCACAAAGTCGCCGTGACCTTATTTTGGTGCTGCATGGATTTCTGGGAGTGTTTCGGTTCACCTTCCTCGTCCAATGCAGTTCATTCGTCTCGAGCAATGCGCTTCATTTTATCATATAGGGTTTACACTTTATATTTTATTACTAAGCGACCTAGTGTCTGTTTGCAATTCTTTCACTACAAAGGCTCGAGGCCTCAACAAGGATCAATCTGGTATTCGTTCAGTATGCGCGACATCTGCTCGTCGAGCTTTTCCATCCTCCCATTCTTACTGAAGGGAGGGATGGTCTGACAGCAATTACCGGTGAGGTTTCTCGAAACCATCTATGTTGTTTTGAATGGGTGCTCTTTGAAAAATTGTCATCAGTTGGGGATCGCAAACCCAAGGAAGACCTATGCGACATTCCTTCCTTTGGAAGCAATGCACTTCAAGTCGAAGAACCCGGAAGCAGCTTGGCGGACTGCATTCGATCACATTTCCTTTGCCAAAACTATGTTGGTATTCGGAGCGGTTCCTGCTGCGATGCCGCCGAGTTTTAGCTCGCTGAAATGAGTTTGGCAATGCACTTGTTTTGGCGCCCTTCGTTCCAGAGCTAAAAATTCACCGAAAACATAAACTTCTTTCAAAATGCATAGGACAATTGAAAGGGCCATAAAATTTGCCGAAAATCCTTTTACAACTTCTCATACTGGCGGTAAAAATACTGGAAGTCCTCTGCACCCAAGATGAAGCAACGAAAAACGCGCATTATTTTTGCACCACCTTATATGAAGCTTGAATACTGTGGTAATTTGGAAGGCCTCACTTGGCAGTGGAGAAATTAGGAGTATGTGGTGAAATCTCACATAAAATGTAAATGCGCAAGTTTTGCATGGCGACCTATCCGGGAAGAATTGTGTGGCAGCCTATCTGACGAGGTTTGTATGGCGACCTATTCGGTAAGGTTTGCAAGAAGTTCAATGGCGACCCATTGGCAAAACATCTTGTTTGGCAGGACGTTTTGCGGAGTTCGTTCGCCTGGCTCGTTGGCAAACCCGTTTACCAGGCTGCCAAACAAACCTCGCCAAATAGGTCGCCAATGAACTTCAGAGTGATGGCTGCTTGCGACAAACTGTTCCAAATCCCATCCCGAAAAATGTTTAGAAAACGGGTTTGAATACCGTTTTGTAACACTTTGTGTGTACCGCTCGATTCAGCGCATCGCGGTAATTAAGAATTCGCAAAAACCTCAAACACGAAACCGAGGCAGTATACTGCCTTTAAGAAAGCCGCTTTGGGATTAGTCACCCCTCCCACTCTGTTCTTCAGTGAAATTCTACTAATTGGAGAAGTTCCTGGCATATGGAAGGTAGGGCTTGTCCGGCCTGTCCATAAAACTATAGCCCTATATGCCTAATTTGCTCATGTATATCTATGACCTTCCAGAAGCGCTACATACCTCCCGATACCTTCTCCACCATCTGTGCTGAAGACGGTAAAATTTACACTATTAACGATGTTAAACGTGTGCGAACAACCTTGGATGCCGTTTCGAAATGGTCTAAAATGTGAGTTCTTGATATATCGACTTTGATCTTAGAAATGTTGACTTTGATATCCCACATATCGCCCCATCTATCATTCGACTTTCTGCATCGACCGTGATGATTGACCCTACCGAGTGCTCTGAGAATGCCATCGCAACGCGCTTCCACCAAATCCATTTCCAACAAAACGAAGTCATCAAAGGTCGTGGACTATGCTGCCCCTGAGTGTACTGGATCGGAAGCGGTTACGCCAGCGCATAGTCAGATATTGCTAAGTAAACTCTTGGCAATTCTTGAGGAGAAGGCGCCGGAGGCTGTCCCCTTGCTCAATCAATTGATCACAGCCCTCCGCCCCAATCCCAAAGATATTGTCGAGAGCGTAAAGCGCTCTAGACCGATAGTAATTTCTGGAATGCCCGAAGCTGGAAGAGAGCTCGCTGCCTCCCAGCGTCAGGCACACACAGAATTGTCGGTTATTAAGATGCTAGACGCGTTAGATATAGAGGCTAAGCCACTAGAAATCTATCGGATATGGACATTGACCGACGGTAGAGCAAGGCTCATAAAATGTGTATTTCCTTCTCAAACCCACTCTTCGGAGCAATCAAAAAAGCTCGACAACTCCGTTAACCACCTGGTTTTGAGAGGGTTTATATCCGTCGTTCCATGACTCCATTACCCAATCCGAAAGAGAGCTGGATAAGGAACTCCGCAGGCACGCTCGCGAGCTCAATGACAACATGCTGGTGAAAAGGTTTATGGGGTTTACCGCGAAAAAGTAGTAAAAGTCCTCGATATTCCTAGCATCAAAGCTTCTTACCCAAAAAACCTTTAATTTCGCCAGGTCAATCGAAATGCCGCTGTTTTCTCCTGAACGCTAGAAGTATCGCGAACGAGCTGCCTGAACTTCACTGTTTCATTTCACTACACAAGCCCAATATACTTTTATCACCAAGTCGTGGCTTTCTCCTGAAATTTCTGATTACTGCAGACCTCCCCTACTCAATAATTCTTCAAGATCTCTTGAGAAAAAAAGGCGGAGGAGTATGCTTACTGATCCTCAATGATTTAATTTTCGAAAGAGTGTCTTTCAACACTGACCTAATTTCTGATATTATCATATTTGATTTGCTGCCATGTTCTCTCAAACCGCATCGTTTTTTGTTGGTTTATCGTTCACCAAACAATAGGATGGAAGATGATGAAATTTTAATCTCCGCAATGGGTGATTTCGTCTGCAATCGAGGTAAACTTACAATTCTTGGTGATTTTAAACTTGCTGACATTGAATGGCCTCGAAAGAAGGGTAACTCGCCATCTGCCCGTCTTTTTCTCTCTTTCTTTAACCAAATCTCCCTTGAGCAGAACACTCTTTCACCCACTCGAGGTACCACCACCTTAGATATCATCCTGGCAGGCAGTGGTATTATTGATGAAATCGAAATGATACCTCCTCTTGGGAGCTCCGACCATAATGTGATCTCCTTTTCGATACCTCCTTCTGAGGATAGTCCACATAACACCTATTCGCTCGATTCTGATTTTGCCGATGTCCTTTCTATCAAAAATGAACTCCCCTGCATTGACTGGTTCGTAGCATGTGATAACCACTCTACCATTGATTACGTTTACTTTCGATTTCTGACGATAATTCAGGACGCACCGATACGTTCCCTGTCGAACAAAAATACCACGTTCTAACCGTTACCCTGTATACATCATGAACCTAATTGAGCAGAAGAATAGATTATTTTGGCAGGTCCAAGACCCAATCAACTGTGATGAATACAGAATAGCGAGCAGCAATCTTAGTCGACACATCAGACGTTTCTTAGCTTATAAGGAGCGTAAACTGGCCAATTCCACCAACACGTCCAAATTGTTCGGTTTTGTCAAACAACGTATAAAAAGTAAGCAGTGTGCCCCATCGTTGGTTGACGAAAATGGCAACAAATTCTCTTCAGACCCGCAAAAGGCAGACGCACTTTCTTCCTACTTTGCGAGTGTCTTCAGAACAGCACAAGCTACTTGTCCTGTTGTGAATGACATTCTTTTGCCCTCCATCACTGTTCTTCGTGTTGAGTTCATTGAGGTCCGCAGGTTATTAAAATCTACAGATCACACTTTTTCTCTCACTGCAGACAGAGTTTCCCCAGCTTTCTTCAAGCGATTTGCTGACCAACTCCCCACTCCCTTAACCCACATTTTTAACATATCACTTATACTTGGAGAAGTACCACAGGTCTGGAAAAATGCCATGGTCACATCCCAAAAACTTCATCAGCTGCCCTACTCCCTGATTTCAGGTCAATCAGCATCCTCTCAACCTCATGCAAAATCATAGAAAAAGTTTTGGTTCAAAAAATCATGGCTTGGTTTTCTGAAAACAAAATTATTCCATATCAACAGTTCGGTTTTCTCCCCGGACGCTCCACTTGTACCCAACTTCTGTGCTCTCAGTATGATTGGTTTACAAATTTGAGCTTTGGAAAAAAAGCCGACATAATTTATTTTGATCTGAGCAAGGCGTTTGACGCAGTAGATCATTCTTGCCTCATTTCCAAACTAGAAAGTGTTGGCATACTAGGTCAATTTTTGAAATGGTTCACATCTTACACCCACGATCTTCCTCAAATTCTGCGAACGGGCCCACGAGTTGGAGTATCTGCCTACGCTGATGATATAAAAGTCTACGCTTTCTATTCCCCCAATGAAAGAGACGAAATCCAACGAGCACTCCACAAATCCGTCTCAGAAATGCGCGAATGGGCCGATTTGTGACGTATCAAAGTCAACATTCCTAAAAGCTGCTTTCTGAGAATGGGAGAGGAACCTGCTGAACAAATTGCCACATCTTACCCTCAGATTATTAACAAAACGAGTGTACGCGATTTGGAAATGCTTGTAGGGTCGTCTCTTAAATTTACTGCTCACATAGACTCGATAACAACCAATGCCATAGAATCAATTTACTGTATTTTTAGAAACATCCATATCCGACACTGTGGTACTTCTTCGTTTGTATAAGGTCTATACTATTCCGATCTTGGAATACTGTAGCCCGCTCTGGAACCCTGTGTTTGAAAAAGATATCATCAAAATTGAAAAAGTGCAAAGGACTTTCACAAGAATCCTATTTTATCCAGCATTTCCCGACCCGAACTATCCTGTATCCCTCACATCCTACAAAGTCCGGTTAAAACAACTCGGTTTGAGAACTTTCTTTCATAGAAGAGTTTAAGCAGATTTAGTCTTAGCCTTTAAAATCTTACGTGGAGAGGTGAGTTTGAAGCCATCCGGTTTTTGGTGCTTCCGTCCTATTAGTGCACGTAGATCTAGTCTTAATATTAAGTTACCTAGATTCGGTACAGCCCACCAGAGCATAGTGAACAACTCTTCCTTCTCGCGTGTTCCGAGACTTCTGAACAAACTGCCTTCATCGTTGTTAGCGGCCAAAAATTCAGCAAAATATTGATATTCTTAGTGTACTAAATGTCGAGGACTTTATTGATTGAACGTGTCTTGTTTTTTTTTACACATTCTAGCATGACATCGTTGCACCTACACATGAGTGGTCATTCACACCTCGTTAAGATTTACGACTTACGTTCAGACCTTCTGAACAGAACGTCATCGACCGTGGCACCTACAATGTTTCAACTGCGCTTTATTACAACAATAGAACCGTCGGCTACCCGGCATGTCTGTTCGTCTGGGTTAACAGCCAGCATGTCCGCGTTCCGAAGCTCCGCCATGCTCTGATGGCAATGGCCTGAAGACACGTGGCTGGCTGGTGTGGGTATATCTGACGTTCTAAAGTAATTTCGACTGGAGTGAGTTGTGCATTGCAGGCTAGAAAAGCTTCTCATCAAATTTTGTGAAATACTTCTGCATTAACAGATGTATTCCGAACCAAACGCTCAAAAATAGGTGCAACGATAATCATCCCTTATTAGATTTTTGTTAAGCAGTTTTTGTTATGTCAGTCACTTATCTTGCTGTCGTTCATGATAGTTCATCACTTCTGATGATCACATAAACATATCGACGAAAAAAAAAAACTTCGTCCATGAGCTCAACGAAGGGTGATCCAAATGTCAGCTTCACTCTTAGAGGGGTTACTATTGTCCACGTAGTACGTGACCTCGGACTCATCTATTCAGGGTGGCCGAAAAGTATGGGCGTCACATAAAACGTCATATTTCCTTTTCTAGCTACAAATATTTTATTTTTTCCATTTGAGCAGCTGCGCATCCACGTGAAAAATCAGTTTCACAAGGAATTTCAGAAGTTGCATTCCTTGGCATCGGTACAGGCCTTCAACCTTGCCATCACGAAATCCCCTATGCGCCGCAGGTATTCCTCACCAATTTCTGGCCAGAACTACAGAACTGGCGCTGTACATGTTCTGGCTTCGTGATATTCTTGTTCTCCATTGTTTCCTCCATAGAACCTCCAACGGAGAAATCCAATGTGTTCAAGTCTCGTGTGCAGGAAGACCATTAATTCTTCTTAGTGAATCCCGGCCAACGCACTTCTAGCTAGACAATGGTGTTAGGGCCTCGTGAGCTGGAGATTCCCCTTTTCTGAGGAAGCGTAATGCATTTTTCCGTACCCATTGGACGAGCACTTTTCCAAGAATCCCATCTTGCTACAAGGTGGCGTCCTTTTTTCGATTTTGTTCATGTAAATCAGAGATATTCTCGCATTTGTGGTTAATCTTCTTCAAACCATTACACCGCCGGTACACAACGATATAGCGACGAGTCCCTTTCCTGAAAAGTTTCTGCACAATTGATAAGTTGACTATCTGTTTAGGTGTCGTGAATAATCCAAATATGGAAACTTTTCTCATCAGTCCAAAGTACACCTTAGGTGCGGCGAACCTGTTAGATGTTCCTGCATTCCTCAAGCCGATTAACTGTGGCAACAATGGTTAGAGGTTGTGTCTTGGACGTGCAATAGCGCCAAAGTCTCAACTTCTTTCTGACACTTACTTGGACGCAAATACATACAACACTCAGACTTTTGGCCATCTTGTTCGCGCTCGCTCCTCCATTTCATGTGATCCTCTTTCAAATGATCGTAGGAATCTTCCTTGTGTTCCGATTGGTGACGGCCTGGTTTTCTTTTCAATTTGATATTCCCTTTAGCCTCCATAGCGTGATGATCTTCTGCGCTGTTCGCAAAAGAGTTATGAAGTTCTCTTTCCATTGCCGCAGTGGACTCTCCAGACTGCGCAAGAGTTACAATGGATTCGCGGTGTAGGCCCGCTCAATTGACTTGAGAAGCTGTATGTCGAAAGGAAAAGGATTCTATGCCGTTTCTGAAATATGTAAAAGGAAGACTTCATGAAAGTTGAAAATGAAAAAATAGGAGTGCCAAATGGGGCGCCCATACTTTTCGGCCACCCTGTACTATTAAACTGGATTTAGAAACTACATCAGCTATGTTGTCTCGAAAGCCCAGCCCGTTCCAGTTTAATTTTATCCTAAGAGCATTCAGAACGAGTGACTTCAGCATTATTTTCAAACTATTTATATTTGGTTGATGCAAAAGGAATGGCGCCACGTTTTTCAGAAACATATAATTTCGTTTGTGCAGAATGTTACGTCTAGATGTAATAACATACTCGTAGAGCAAAGAAAGCCTTTTTATTCTGTGAATATAAGAAATTTTTCCTTCAGTTAGCAGACTTGACATAATTGCCAATGTCCAGAAACCCCGTTTTCGATTTTTCAAATTTCGTTGATTTACTATAGGCAATGTGAATGGAAATACCCTCATTGTATTTGGCGAAGACGCCGCAATCTACGCCACGGGTGTGCACTGGTGCAACGGCTTTGCTTCCAGAGAAACGTAGACGACCACTTTTCGAAGCATTTCCTTCTTTGTTTCTAGGATTCTTGCTGGATGATTCTCTTCAACCTGCTTCTTCAGCAACACCGGCTACTGTTATTAGCCTCAAGAAGTCGCGAACGGTTTGATGAAAAAACGTTCGAGAATCTCACAATATCATTTTCTGCACCCCAAATTTTGGCCAAAATGGGCTTACGAGAGCCAGCTTAAACCTTATTAATTTGACTGAGGAACGTTAGAGTAGACTTCGTACTCCCCAGGGAAATTGTCGCATTCTTGCCGCTTTTTACAGCTCCACAAGCTCTTATTCCGCAAGGAAAAATTTACCGAACATGACGGCATAAAAGCGAGGTTTCCGCTTTTTTTGGCTTCGCAGTTCCACAAGATATAGGCGTACGGCGTCAGGAACCTCATGCGATAAACAATGGTCCTGGCTAATCGAAGAAACTTTGTGGTTTGCCGAAGTTATTGTTCACTTAAGTTGTGAAAGAAAATGGAGTCATCATAAAAGAGCGCCATTTCTTTTGCATCAATCTAACAGCATACGTTAGACCTCTTCTCCAATACTGCTCGTTTATATGGTCCTCTCCAAAAGTCTCACAGGTTGATGAAATCAAGGAAATCCAGAATTCGTCCGCTTACAGATGTTTTCCAGAAGAAGCATGTTTGAAATTTCTTACCAGGATAGACTCAATTAAGTAGACTATCACTAAAAGACCGCAGAGTGATCCTGGTTTGACTTTAACGTAAAAGTTGACCACTGGTGAGAAAGATCCTGGAATCGCTCATCTCTTCGGAATGTCGCTTGCTTATAGTCCAACTAGAGGTCACAATATTAAGTTCCGCCCACATAAGGCTAATTCGAATTTGTATGAAAATTCGTTCCCTTGCAGAGTCAAATGGTTATAGAATAGTTTAGATATTCAGATACAAGATAGCGTCATCTTTCAAGCTACACTTGATTCAGTACCTGCAGTCTCGAAACCTGATCAAGGGCTTCAAATAACATGTTTCCTACCATGTGAATTGTTCCTTAACTTTTTGATTTCCTCTCTTGTTCATACTTCTAGTTCTCCAATGCATTTCTCTCTTTCTGTACCATACCATCATCGACGTTGTAGTCGTGATCAGCTTGATAATCGTTAATGTGCATTGTTGAGCGTGTCGCGCCGTCTAACCCATCTCTTTCACATTCAATCAAACGTTTTACTATCTTTTAGTTTTTGGTACCCAATCGTCCAGATTGATAATTCAACAAGATATCTGAGCCACCTTCTGCGCGTTGCTATCCCTCCATTGTTCATTTGTCATAAACATTCTTGAAATTTCTTTTTTTCCTGTAGTTCATCACATGAAGATGTTTGAAGTTGAGTACGGCACCTTAACTAACATGTATGTACAGGGGGTATCAAAAGTTTCCGGCCTCCGCTCGCCTTAATGTTAGTTTGCAAAGTTTTATGAGATTTCGCTAGACCTCCCAGAAATAGGAACATTTTATTCAAGTCAAGGGATGGTTATTGCTCGAAAAATGTGTATCCAGCGAGAACCACCCGACGAATTTTTGTTTTGTAAACGCACTTTATTGAACAAAATTTAAATCCGCCTCATAATTCTGAACAAAGAGGAAGTCTTCTAGCATTCCCACATAAAATTTAGGAACTCAATGTTTTAAATAGACTGCCAGAAACGGAGCCACCTCTGGTCAACGAGCAGAGACAGGACGAAGGCAGATTACTGCCGCTGTAGAAAAAATTACTGAGCCTCACAGAAAAGCTTTAGGAGCAGAAAGTGTGGTAGGATCTAAGCTTTTCAACACTTCCTTTGGAAAATTTCTAGGCAACCATCTAGTAATTTTAACCTTCCCACAACAATGAGTCTCTAGAACCTTTTCGGCGTTGAACAAGAAGATTCCAAATGAATATTCTAAGAAGATTTCTGGGGGTTTTGTTGGAAGAGAAAAAGACATTCTGTAGTATCTTGACTGCACGCAAGTGGCAAATTCACTGCCGAGATTTGAAGTCCCAAGCATGGAGTAATGGGCCAAGACGGGCCGATCTCTGGGACCAGTGCGATCGAGGACGGAACCGAGGGTGAAAATGTCCCGCCCAAGTTTCTGTGGGATACAGAAAAGATCGTGTCACCTAACCACCTGTGCGTAAACCCCAATGAAGTAAATAATTATAATGCTACGTTGTTCCACTCCTTTCGGAAACGAGCCAAGAAATGACTGCAGAAATTCAGCCATGGAATTCAGGCTGTTCAACGAGACATCCTTTCTCACAAAATTGTATTGCTTCATGACAATGCGAAGGCATTTCGCTAACTCAGCCGGTTCGTAGACGGGGTCTAGGAACTAGCTACGGGAGTCCATGAGGAAATTTGAAACAGCACTCCAGCGGAACACAACAAATAACGAAAAAGTCTGTTTTTGGTGATTAGATTCGGGTGATAAAAATTTTCATAAAATTGAATTAATTTGTCTAATAAAATGAATAGATGAAGAGTGTTTTGGTCTTCGAGGGATGCATGTTTATATGCTTTGAAATTTCACTGCGGTATCTGCAAGTGGTCTAGGCCGGAAACTTTTTGATACCCCTATATACAGAGGGGGGGGGGGCATAAGTTATTGTACAACGTTTGCTCATACATTTCTCTACCAGCAACACATGGATTATCCTGCTCTTTTCGCTGCCGAATAGAGCAAGGTTCAAAGTATCTTACATCAAAACGCGGTTGTCCGGGAGGGTTTTGCTTTGGAGCAATTGGACTTACAACAGATTTTTGAAAAAAGCGGGTTAATATGGAAATTTTTTACGAAAAATCCACCAAATCTCCGGAGTGGGATTTACTGCTTAGATGCATCTTAAAGAGCAAAGGGTGCTCTTTCTCAAAATATCCACGATTTCCGATAATGATGGTTTGTTAGAGATGTCAGCGAGAAAAACCACGGGTACCCCAGTGAAGGCCAAATTCCACCAATTCTGCTTTTGAGGAATTTTCTCACTAAAGACAAAACAATAACCAAAATGTGTATGTGATTTGAAAACTAGAATAAAAATGCTACAAAATGGTTATGCACTCCCATCAATAGGCTCAGATATAAGGCAACTGTGTCTCTCGGAATTTCAGGCTTGGTTTTCTCATCCAAGCAACTTCTGGAACAGCCTCGCCCTGAGCTTTTATCAACACAGATCTTCAGTGAATTTTGCACATCCCTCTTGCAATCGTCGTTAGGAACACTAAAACATTTTTTATCCGACCTAAAAACATTGTCAAAAACTGTTTTTGTGGCTGTTTTGCTCGGAAACTGCGGGCAGGGTCAGTGCATTTTACGGCACCGAAAGTCTGCACCGAAAGTTTCCGATGAATTTTTTTCGTTATCTTGGAAGTATGCAGGACGTTTTTGTGATCAGAAGATAGAGCAAATCCAGCTCTGTTAAACGGTGCCTAATACGGCAAACAGCATTCCACTACTACGGAGAAATAAGCCAGCAAACGTTGTACAATAACTTATGTCCCCCCCCCCCCCTGTATATCTTAGCTTTAAAAATGTGAGATCCTTCAGCTTTATAAGCAATCAAATTTGTATGACATCCCAAGTATTTCTGTTACTAAAATATCCCGGACAACATCAATTCTTCCACCCAGTCTGTTGAGACAGATTTGTATGATTACACCACTTTTGAGCAGACACAAAGCCAGTTGAACCCAGCTGTTGTTCTTTTTCAACCCTTATTCTGTTGTTTGCCCTTATAACGGTTTGAGCGAAATTAGTTTCCATAGCCATAGGCGTGAACCCTTCGTGAGCTGTGTTTCCTCTACTAATCTGCTATTTCAAGGTTTTTCTCGATTTTATGGCACTACAACATATTCTACGCTTGTAATCCTTCTACCAGGGAATAACGCCATTCATTAGAGTGCTTTAATCCATGGTCGCAGTTGAAGCCCTAATGTAATAATCCGCTTAATCAACTTAAATCCTGATAAGATTACCTTCAAATCTCGGCATTGAATGTCAAATCAGTACTATGCCTAGAAACCATTTCCTTTGTGGTCTGTCGCTCTCTTATTGCAACAAAAACAGTCTCGTTGCATTTTTTGCACCTGCCTGCTGAATGGCAGAATTGTGACAAGTTTCTTTTTCAATGTGTAATGAGCTAAACTCAGACTTGTAGTAAGTAGTTCTAAAGTTTGGCTAGCCTCATCTGAATGGTCAACTCGATGATGACCTAGATCATGATGATTAACCGCTCATCCCGTACAATTCTTTGCCACGGTGCTTTGCTTACCTTCCACAGCTTTCGCCACCGATGAAGGCCATCTGAGCCTAGTGGGGAAGAACGTTGTGTGATGAAAATACGCCGCCTAATAGGTAATGTGGTTTGTTATGCTTACGCTCTCGCACAATAGGGAAGTCGTCACATGACAGACCCGTGTACAGTGGCGGCCACATATTTAGCGCGCTGCCAATTTTGGGCGGTCAGTTGACGAAAATATAAAATCCGTATCTCTTGCTTGGAATGAGCTATCCGGACACTATCCGAGAATGTAATTGATCATTGTGTTCCCCTTCTTTCCTCATCTCTGCTCTTCCGGAAAATGCTTCTGAATGGAATTGCACTCATTCTTTGCATTTTGGGGTCAACATTCAACACTGGTTGGAATTCCTTTTTTTCCTTTTTTCATTCAACACTGATTGGAAAAGAAAATTCCGACGCTTGTATTATTCTCAAGATTCAGTAATTCAATACACCGTTAGTTCTTCTTCAAATAAATTTTTTGACAGAACTAACGGTTTGCTTGTGTCCTTGGCTGCAGCTACTCTGTTGAGGAGAAAGTAATGAAGGAATTGGCGTACAAGTGGTATTTTCATCTCTAACTTTTGAGAGGATTCTTCTCAATGAACTGAGGATACACCTTTGAAATCTATAACATTGCTCCAATGCGTGACTAGGACGCTGTTTCTCTCTTCTCAGAATTGTGCAGGCTGCGGCTGGTTATACAAACCACGGAACTCCCGCTAGAGAATGGTCAAAATCGACGGGCTGTTTCTCGCCCAAGAAGAAACTGAGGGGAGGGACGAGATACATGATCAGAGAGTGATGAGTATGATCAGAGAGTGACAAGCCAGAAAAATAAAAATAGTGGGTTACCAGAGTGAACTAAAATCCCGCTAGTTTGGGACAGGAAAAAAGTGGGAAGATTGGCTTGTAAAAAAGTGGTGTGGAGCAGGGTTTTTCGTTTCTGTGGTTTTTCTTCAATGGTTCCCTCAGCTTTCAGATCTGGCCAACCCATATGGTAGTCGTGTCTCTTTTACCTTGCGGGAGTAATTCGAATCATTAGAGGTTGGGTTAGAATCATCATTTCACATCTGAAGGCGTGACTGCAGCAACAAACACTCCCTGGTCCTCTAATAGCCACAGGGTAATACTTTGGGGAATCTTCTTCTATGTCAGCAGGCAATGATCGAATCATCAGCAATAACGAATACGAAAATTTTGGAAAATTTCTTCTATTAATTCCTCCTCAACCTAATATGTATTACGGAAGGTACGGTAATAGCGTTCATATGAAAGTGATGAGAAGGATCATGCTTTATTTAAATCACCACTTCGTTTCTCACCATATGTAAATACGAAGATTTCATACAAAATTTATGAAAACCGACGAAACTGAACTTTAATTTTTTAGACCAGTCCCCACCGACTCGGTGTCCGTGGTAGGCTACAGAGAGGAAGGCCCCATTGAGCCTCAACACATACTCGAACTTGGATTTGAGTGCTTGCCCTGAGGCTGAGATATGCGAAAAATTCTGTCGTTAAAAGTTGTTGGGGTGCTAAACACATATGTGGCCGCTACTGTGCATGTAGTTTTTGCGGCAGAGATTAGTTTTGAACAGTGCCTCACTAAACTGCCATCGTCGTACCGATACGAATGTGAGACGTGAGCGGGATAGTTAAACTTTGAAAGAAAGCGCTGTTATTTATTCAGTCCCAGTGAAACTAAGAATTCACCAAACGTTGCCACTTTCCGCAATAAACTAAGGAGTATTGATTTTCTCAAGCAGCTAAAAATCAGGAAAGTTTGAGCTATTTCTTTTTCCTAATTTCTTCCCACTTATACTTCTGCCTATCCATTCTTTCACGTAATGGTTATTTTCCAGAACTCTGGCATGCAAAGGTGGTCAGACGTGTGAATTATGAATTACGACAATTTTTTTACATAAGTCCCTCGTTTTGATGTTGCTTTTTTCTGATTCCTTGTTTTACTAACACTTCTCGGTATAGGTGGGTGCCTTCTGCATCAGCTTTACTAGCAGACCGAGCCAGTTACGTCCTAGTACAAGTTTTGGTATGCTCTGCTGACCGTGTGTCTAGACTTCGTTTCGTTTCGTCGAATAATTATCCAGCGTGCCGATTCCGCAGGGGTTCAGTTGGCATACCTGCGTGCCGAAGTGCCGGCATGCTCCAGAGAGGACAATAAACTCCAGGGCACGTGACCAACTGGTGTGGATATTGAACGTTTTTTTCTCCTTTCAAGTTGATACTGTTGCTCTTGTATGCTCACTTGGACTCCATATCTACGGCTCATTGTTACTCTACACGGTTGAAGGCACCTAACTTGCTGATTAAAGGCTGTTTTGTTGTTTTTTTTTTAATTCGAACATGTTTTCGCTGAAAGTAACACTACATCGTTCTGTGTTGGCACACTGATAATGTCAGTGTATTAAATAAATGAATAAATAAATAAATTCTATCAATGTGTTCTGTGTTTGACCTCATTTGTTAAACGTTCGTTTCATTTGCTACTTAAATAGAACACCACCCTTTTGTAGCTGGCTAGCTCTCATCATTGGGATTTTCACGTGAAAAAGACAAGACATGTTCCAATGTTGCTTCTTTTCGAGAATTTGTAGTGCTAAACGCAGAAGTGAGCGCTGAGGTAAAGAGAGCCAGCGAAGAGCCACGCATATCATATATTTTGCGATTTGTTAGCTGAACAAAGGAGAGGCAAGTTTCTTCCACTTCTTACCCTCCCAAAATATCCTTATCATTGCTATCCTTATACTGTGGCGACGTGGTGAATGAAAGTACCATTTCGTAATCTGTCGCGTGTGTCAAGCAAGATGCTAACAAGGGAAGTGCACGGACTTAAGTTGCGCTTTCGGAACGAGACATATATGGTTGGAAAGCTTATCTCAAATGATGTTACAGATTATACTTGAAGTTTGCTAAATGGTTAATACAAGCTCAAAATTCCATTTCCTGCCATATTGACATATACCTTCCTCAATCATGGCTTGGCAGCTGGATAGCCGAGTAGATAGTGATGCTGGCTCATAAGACGAAGGTCGAGGGTTTGCATCCTGTCCCCAGTTTTGTTTTGCAAACTTCAATTGTTGACCTTTGACAGGGTGAGGAGCCGTTCAGGAGATTGCTGATTATTGATGTTACACTATGGAAGCTACAGGAAGACTTCCTCTGTATGAGGCACACTACGCTGTTTGATAAAGGCTTGGCCCGAATCTTTTTACAATTGGTCACTTTTATGGCCTGAACAAAAACAGGTGCAATCTGATAGAATTTTTTGCGAGTTGCGTTGGTGCTATCACCCTGACCAAATTTGGCCAACAAAAGCGCAACCAGGCGTGAGCAGTCGAACATGTAAGGCGGTAATAGAATGAGAAAGTGACCGAATAGATTATATGGCACATCAAAATACTTGGTTTTTGCAGCGACATTGCATTAACACCCAGTATAGAGCAATTTTCCATTATTTTCAAAGCAGCACTCGTAGCTATTGCTCATTTATCTCCTGTACAGTTCCGCAGTCTGTCAAAGATTAGCTACTAAAGTTTGCAAAGTTTTAGTGGGGGACAGGATGCAAACCCTCGACCTCCTTCCTATGTGTCAGCATCACTATCCACTCGGCTACCCAGCTGCCAAGCCATGATTGAGGGAGGTGTACGCCAATATGGCAGGGAATCAAATTTTGAGCTTGTATTAACCGTTTAGCAAATTTCAAATATAATCTGTAACATCATTTGAGATAAGCTTTCCAACCATATATGTCTCGTTCCGAAAGCGCAACTTAAGTTCGTGCACTTCCCTTGTAAGAGTTAAACAGCAATCCCCGTTGTTGAGCCCCAGTAGGCCGGAATAGTGTCTTTTCACGAATAGAATAGAGCATTTCAGGTCGAGCACAATATAGGAGGATTTCACAACTAACCTAGAATAAGGTCTCGGATGTAATGTGTCTGCAAGTCTGCGGTTATTATGCTTGAGCTACAAGTGAGCGTGAGTAGAAATGAGTAGAAGAAGACCCGAGAGCGAATGGCATCTCTAACATCTTTTCCTATCATTCCCTTTATAGAATCACTTTAATGCAGCATCACCCTCGTTGTTCTAAAACAAAGCAATCAGATACGTGAGCTTGGTAGGAGAGGTGGCTCGAGGCTATTTTTAATCTTCACATATTCACCAAAATGGTCATCACAAATTGCGTTGCATTCCAATCCAACAATCATACGGAATCCTAACTAAGGTCTATTATAGAAAAAAATATTAGTTGAGTATGTGCGTAGAAGACCATTGTCACCCGCACAAGGAGTGGCGAATCTGCCTCTGCGGCTCAGCACTTTGTTATTTCAGTCAAAAGCAGCCTCCACAACAACAAATACAGATGCACCTTCGAAACCATTATTTTTATCACGGAAATGTTCATTGACAATAGCTCAGTAGTTGGTATACATACCCTGTCACTTAGAATCTGGCACTAACTCGTGGAATTCAAGTGTCTTTTAGTTGTGATGATTCGGTCACGCACCGTGTTGCACATCCATTACATACATATGTGAGAAGACGTAGAATTTGGCAAATCGAAAATAATCAAAATTTTATGTCCACATTGAGAATTCTGATACAATCTCACGTGGGATTAGAGCAGGACCATTTCCAGTTTTGTTTTTGCCATCGACGGAAATAAAGCAACTCCGCATACTGAAGTTCTCTTTTTACAGAAGATGATGAATGTTTTGTGTCAGATACCACGTAGATTTGTTGGGTGTGCGAACGTCATAGCAGGTAGTAAACCCCTAAGTCGTGACAACTAAGATGCGAACGCATGCCAGTAGGTTCGCGACATCTTGCGAGAATCTCGCCACATCGATGTGCGTTTCGCGAACCAATGCATCTCCACTGTACTGAAGATTGAAGAAAATAAGAAAAATGAAAAAGGTAGATGAAACGCGCGCACATGACTAGGTGGCTAGCGTGTTTGCCGCCAAAAGGAGAGCACTGCTGTAGTAGACGAGTTCGATTTTTTCACGAATCAGGTGAGCTGTTAGGACGACACTTGAAGATGATGTGTTGAGGGTCCTACTTCTCTTAAATCTGCTCGTGTGAGATATGCTTCTGAACGTAACAACTACTTTCAAAGGTCAAAGTGCAGTAATTTTGAAAACACTTGCGTTACTCCCTTACATCAATTAAATGAAATAGGGGAAAATTAGTTTGTACTTTTGATATACGTAATTGCGCAATTTTCTGAAGTAGTATTGACTAGTATTGATGCGCAGTTGTTCTTCTCAGAAAAGAGCAAAATCGTCAATAGGGCTAAAAAGTTACTTTAGTAAAGCAATTAGTAAAGCGAAAGTAGAGCGATTTCTGCTCCTGAGAAACATTCAATTACTGACTGGAAAATTTCGAGTCTTTCAATGTTCTCATAAATTGATAGAATGAAATTTTTGTACAAATTCGGCAATTTGCTTCTATCTTGGCTTCAAGCGGTGTGGAGAGTCAGAAGAAAACGTTGAGCAGAAATTTCTCATTTCATAACGCCTCTTTTCCTTTTCCCATAGGTAGATACAAAGACTTCATACAAAAATTGGAAAAACCGGCAGAATTAAAGTCTTCATCTGCTAATCCACTTTCAACCACTCTATACCTATGGTAAGCAGCGGAAATGGAACACCCATAGAGCCCTAAGACATACTTGCACTTGGTTCCGTTTGTTCGCCCTAGAGCTAAGATATGTGAAAAATCTCTCGTCAAATATAATAATCTCGCTAAATATGTATGTGGCCGACACTGTGCTTTAGATTTCGAATTATTGCTTTTGCTGTGGAGATGAGACTGAAATGTAAGCTATGGAGGAGGTGTTCTTCACGGCTTGAAAAGTTCTGAAAGAAACCCTCCTGTCGTGTATAAAAAACATAATACAAAACCTTTACTGCTTCATTAGTGGATGCAGGAAGTCTGTGCATTCATATGTGTATTCTGGCGATGCCAAGGATGAACAGACTCGCCGCTCCGTAATATTCAGGGTTTTTCGTAGCACTGAAAGGGCAACATCTCATCTTTGTCCAAATGAATCCTATCCTTGCATTCTTTCCACATAACTCCGACCTTCTTTTTTAAACAGATCAGCGAAGCGCTCTTAAATATTTGTTTATTTATTACTGTTTACATTCAAAGTGGAAAATATCAAGACAGTTATGGTGCTAGTAACAAAAACTGGAACTTCGAATACGATGCGAGTGCCAGTTCAACATGAAATACCACCTTCAAAGAAATGACTTTGTGTTGCCCAATTCAAGTAGCTCATCTCATACAATCTCTGATAACTGTGCAGCACGAACGCAGCCCGAACGCCGTAATGGTTCGGTTAGAAACGCTAGCAGCAACGGTTGACAGTTGTTGCCATTCTCCCCTCCATTGCTGCCATCCTCCACTCCATTTCTGCCAAGGGGGCGAAAGCTTGAGCAGCAATGGAGGAGAGGATGCAGC
>KN726398.1:0-17626 GCA_000816745.1 Ancylostoma duodenale
GCAACGCTTAAAAATCCCAATTACTTTCCGAACAACCCAATATATCAGCTGTTAGGTGAATCCTGTTGCCTTCAATAGGACACACACGCTCCGCCCCGACGCATGTTGACGTACTTGTCGTCTGGTCTGACTATCCAAATAAAACTCACCAGCCACAACTGTGTCGTCCAGATCATATCCATAAGTTTACTATCATCGATTTGATCGATGCGCACATTGATTCCCTTAAAATCAACTAATACTTTTGTTGAAGGTGACCAACAACCAAGGAACTTACTTTGGGACTTATTCGAATAAATGGTATGTTGTGGGCGTGGCACCTTTCTTCAGCCATTTCCACGGCGAGGAGATCTTGTCCGACTACCTGGAACAAATTATTGTTCTTAGATGATCACACCTCATGGCTATTAGCCGAATATTTGGGAAGGACTACTTTGCAGCATCGATTTGTAAAAAAAAAGGGATCGCTACCTTTTTTGATTACATGAACTACAAAACTAGGAAGAACATGCAAATGACGTTAGTTTCTGAATTTTCCGAGTGATGTTACCTGTTCAAGTATCAGTGTGCTTAAATGAGCCATGTTCTTCGCTTTCGCCCTTATAGTAGTTCCGCTTTTATACTTCCGCTCGGACTGCGCCGGCTCACCCGTTCCGATCGAGACCACGCCAGCCAAGCGAACTCGGTTGTCGTGCCGCGTGAAAGAGTCAACCTCCTAAAAAAAGTTAGGTATAGGTACGTTTGGCTATGACTACAGCTACAGTAGTGAACGTCACTTGCGGCCATGAACGCATTTGGTTGTTATTAACTAAGGTTGCAATCACCCAAATCTGTGGGTTTTTTTTTGCCATGTAAACTCCCCGTTATCAGTACAAGTTTCATATTTTTTTCAGTACAAACCAGAATTTCTAGGAAACGATCTGAAATACTAGTTGCCGCTATAAAAAGATACAAGGTGGGAGGAACGTTTTCGTGTTGACTATGACGAGATTATGGCACTCCGCGAACCGGAGGATGCGCTCGCCATCACCGTTGCGCGTTACGTATCCAAACCCTCCATGGCAACTGTAACCGTCCTTTGCAGCGCCCACGTGCCCATTCAGATCTCCTGAGACGATGATCGTATCTTCTGGCGGTACTTCATCAGTTTTTTCATCCAGGAGCAACCAGAAGTCGTCCTTAACCTTGTCGAAACATCCGGCCAGTGCAGCATATGCCGAAAAGAAGTGTAGGCGCCTTTCAAGGGTTGCAGTAATCACTTTCATGAGGCGGTCGTCAAAACGCTGTACTTCTGCGATTGAATTCCGAAAGCGTTCAGACACGACTACGCCTACGCCGTTCTTTGTGCATGGGCTGCCGTTGTAGATGACCTTGAAGCCACATCCAATGTCTTTCGATTTGTTTCCGGACCATCTAGTCTTCTGTACAGCGTAAACGTTCGTAATCTTTCGGATCATGATCCGTTTCCAAACCCACGTTTCAACAACTACGCGGTTCATATAGTTTCTATTGTACCTTTAACATTTGTATTTTTAATCTTAATCCTGCTAGTGTAATCCTTTTATGATTCTACTCTTCTGTTCTGTTATATCTATTCTTTCCTGCACTGCTAGATACTTATCTGAACAGGGTAGTTTCTCTTTCTTATTGTTGTTCAAGGATCACCAGTCATTACTTTAGTGAAGAGTGCAAAACATAGCGAAGTTTCTGTTGCACTTCCCTATGAAGGTTTTGCACCAAACGGTAAATAAAAATGCTAATTCCACACAATGATTCGTCTTCTGTTTATGTTTGCGTCTGCTGTGAGACTTACACTTCGAAAAATCCTGTAAAGCTTACCTTAAATAGAATATTCAATGGATAATTAGCTACGAAAGACCCGTCGACGAACTTTTTACCCTGATAAAGGAACGGCTCAAAGTAGGTTGGAGCGGCACTGAAAAATTATATTACATTACAGTGCACAACATAAAGTAAGTCGTTAGGAACAACCTGCTAGCTCTTGCAGCATCCTTGAACATGATGTCCTGTTCTTCGTCCAATGGTGCACCAAATGGTCGGGTAAACGAGTAGTTCCTGTAAAATTCGAATAGATATGGCAAAACTTATAAAAATGTTCTTGCAGGACCTCTTTGTTATATGGTGGATCTGACCCAGCATGTATGATCTATCTTCATCGATTGTTCAACTATTCTGGCAAGTTCTAGAGAATCACTTCCAAGGGTATGTAGACCCTGTTACTGGCTATTGGATGTACTTAAAGGCAGCACCCACGGGAATTTTCGACTTCAAGATCACGACATATTTGGGAGGGCGGACGGTGCTTAACACTTTCTTCTAGATAGAGATTTCCTTTAACATCAGAAACACCGTTTCTAGAAGCTTATGACCGTCTTGCATCAAACCGATGTCGTCGAGTTGCGCGAGCTATGGGATACGAACCGACAGGAAAAGATCGATAAGGCAATCTTTTTCACAATGCGGATCTTCGCGAAATCAGTTGTTTTTCCTGAACTGCGGCATCTCCCCATGGTAGAAAAAGAAATAGCCATGTAAATATTAGTAGCAAATAACAGAGGCGCAACTTGAAAACCAAAACAACGGAATTCGCTAACAAGGGAGAAAAGGGAGAAAATTAAAGCTCCAACAGGAACTAGCCATTATATTTAGTAGCCAAACAGCTATAATTACAATAGAATGCTAACGAAAAGATCCGCGATCACTGAAAACAAAAAAAAATGGGAAAATGAGTGAAAATGATATGATTTTGAAAGCATTCTTAGGCAATTTTTTTTTCAGAAAGGTGGTAGTTTGGCAAATAGATAAGCTGACAATCGATCCTTCCCGCGCCCCAAAAAGATTTCGGTGCTCTGATGCAACCGAATGCAACCGTGAAAACACGTACAATCAGCGGATAAATAAGTCCGTCTGGTCCTAGGCGATTTTATTGTAACTAAGTAAAAGGACACTTCCAGTGCAGCTTGTACGGCAGAAGTATTCCCCAAGTCCAGGGTCTTTGAAAACTTCCGGAATCTTCGCAACGAAATTTTCCGTGGGTGCTGCCTTTGAATCCGGTCGCCTCATCCATTGTGTCACAGTTCTGGTTCTTCTAATAAACTGTACATCTAGCTCTATCTAACGACAACAACATACGTAACTGGATATTGGCGGGCCAGCTAAGCATTCTAAAGATTCCGTGAGTATGTACAACGCCTCAAGGAAACAGATAAAGAAAGTATCACCCCAAAAATTCTCGTTCTCTCTCCCCTTATTGGCTCGAACATATGTAGCAGTGAAAGAGTTTCAAGTACAATGCTGCGCTCCATCGCTTACCAAATCTTCTAATCTAATTCTAGTCTTTGATTATTATTCTAAAAATGCCTGACATCAATAATCGATTTCAACGAGCTGATTCCGAATAGGTATTCGCATAGCATACATAGTCACCATAAATGTAGACGATGTCTCGAATTTTCATATATGCAAATTCGCCATTCTGCTATTCTTAATTGTGATTTTCGTTGGAGTATCTCGGATAGCGGAAGCAGGGGAAGTCCGAAAGAAAGTGAAGGGAATCGAAACGAATAAGGTAATTTTTTCTTCTTTATCGACTCTTATTCCTCACTGAGGAGCTCCGAAAGAGATTATTTCTTCCTCCACCTTCTGACTGTTCAAGAGGAGGGACAAAAAGGGCTTGCTCATTTACGATTTGATTTTTGCTAGCTGACCATTGCAGATTTTTTGAGGTTGCTGAATGCTATGTATTTCTGTACGTTCTATATTAATAGAAGAAAGGCAATTCGCCTGTTTTATTCTTTTACACTCACATCTGCTTCTTACGGTAAGAAATCGCTAACAATCTGCTTCGCCCAGAATTTGGTTAATGCAATTAATTGATTACCTAATTGATTATAAGAGGAATAAAATTGTTACAAATGAGGTTGATAGTAATAAAATTACAGGGCAAGAAGTTACGAGCTATTAGCAGCTCTGCAGTGATTGGATTTGATTTGATACGGTTAATGACACGGGTAAATATGTAGAAGGCAAGAAAAAAGGAGATGTCAGTATATTTAACTGGAACTGTTCCTACGCCATCCTCGAATACACTAACTTATGCTAAGGCATCCTCAATAATTATATATGTACCCTTCATCCCTATACACAAATTCACCGTTAAAAACACGTGCGAACGCATCAGCTGTTTATTAGTGTAGACCTGTCCGATAATGATGAATGTTAGTCTTTCTTTCAGGACCTTAATATGTCCATCACTTCTGAATCCTAGAGTAGTACGGCATCGCGGAAACAAACCTTCTTCTGACATGATTTTACGCATCTTTACGTATTTTTTGCAGAACTGCAATTTCCAACACGGTACTTCACTCTCCAGGTCTCACAATGGGTTTCTTTCTGACTACTTGATCGGATAAATTTCCACCCATTTTTACAATCAAATGGGTTTCCCCATACCTAAAGATATGCAACCGCGCGGGAGCCATGGAAATATCAAGGGCAGGCACGGTGAGCCGTCGATCACATTGCTGGAACGTCTCCGTGGGAAAGCAATCTGACAGCACTTTCTCGATGTTTCGAGTTTGAACGCTGACCTAGAATGATGACGTCATTAGCACAGTAATCGGACGGTCTACGGTAAACATACTTGATCACCAAGTAGTCGTGACATAGTGGAACCTTCGAGGAAGATCTGTCGCTTCATGTTCCAGTACAGAAAGAAGCACTCGCTTAGGGTACGGCCATTGGCAGTGGATAATGCGAGCATCGAGCCAGTGCTGAAAAGGAAACTGCATGCGTGTTTACCGAACATGCTCGGATTCCTTTGAAGTAAATCGCACCAGTAGATTCTTCAGGACAGTTTCTGAGATTTAGATTCGTCAAAGAACCGGGAGCCGTAATAATTGCGCTATAACTTCCGGTTAACCAGCAGGTAAAACTGGCCCTTATACATTTTATAACCAAGAACAATTACGATCTTAAAGTAGCCTGAAAAGCCAGATTTCAAACCTGGGCCCGTAGTAAAGTGTCGAGTGCGATCATCGCACATCACCTTCACGGCGATGATCGCATTTCGCGTTGGAAAGGAGTACGGTGATCATCGCCACTGTGAAGCAGACGGGCCTTACATGAAAAGTGATCAAATATATGTGTTTCACGTACTCATCACTTCTGGGGCTGCTTTAGCGTTTGAAACAGTTATGAATCATTGCGACTAACAAGCCAGAACGTGTTCGACTTACCAGAAGCACCAGAAGCACCTTTGTGCTTCTGACAAATCGTACACTTTCGAGCCTGTTCTGTGCTGTGCAGCGAGAATCAACATGCCTGAGTCCTAAGTTCAGATGCATTCTGTGCAATTCGCGCACCTGATCATACGTACCTTCACACCATCACCATACTCCGAGTACTTCATTCGGCGTCTGTTCGCTCCGCACACTATCTAGTCGCCAAATTATGGCTATCATCGCCCTACAGGGCGATGAGATCAGCGCCCCGCACATACGTGCTCGCAGCACCGCCACGGATAGTGATGATCTCTCATTCCTAGTGTTGGAAGGTCGTTGCGCGTGTGATCATCGCCCCATGTGAAAAACCATACTTATCTAACAGCGCACATCAATGGTTTATATTACATTTCGAAGATCTAAGAAAATGAAGCAGTTTTCTTCCGTTGTCGAGCCCAAATTATTGTTTTTGCCTGAAGAACAATGAACTAGCTCTAGGAGTGCATTCAATCACATCTTACAAGTGCAAGAGGTTAACTAGACAGATTGAAATGAAACCCACACCGTCTGAAGCGTTACTTAACAAGGTTCTACAGAGCGTATTTATACCAGTTTTTGGCTAGCATATATTGTCCTATGTAACAATAAGGGCTCTCCCTCAGAAAGCAATCAGATGTGATAGAATGGGAATGGGAGTAAGGTATGATGTAGAGGATGTGGGGTTCAAATCCTGTCGGTGTTCTATGCACCGCGCCTTTGTGTTTACGGCTTCAGCCCCGATTAAAGTAGTCAAAAAGGTTCGATAACATTAGTTATGCACGTAGCTCTACACAATGAAATAACAGCAATATCTAAAACGTAGTTCAGTTCCGGTACAGTATTGCCACTGAATAATCGGAAAAAAAAATTTTTTTCATTCGAAACAGAAAACGGACTAATCGTATGAGAGACGTGCATTGACAATGACGAAGTGTACATCGTTCGGTTCTCTCTTCATTGCCTGGTTGAGAAAGCGGTAAACCCGGGAACACTGAGGTGCAGTGCGATGACTGCTTCCCTCACACATGTTTTCCCTCGTTCATCGCGCTCCTGTCTGATGTCCCCTTTAAAAATAAGTGGAAATCATAAGGATGTAGTACTATAGTAGTAAACTATGACCGGAATGTGGTTATATCCTGGTTATAAGTCGATTGACCTAGGAAACCTGCCCTTGTTTGATAGCACAACTTTCTGTATGACCATCGATCCTGGCTTACTTACTACGGCTTCAGATACCAGCATTTGGAAATCGACCAGAATTCAGGAAATTCAAAGTTTAAAAAAAAGATCAGGATTCCGCTGATACGTGGTTGGACACCAGCAAACGACTAATGTTAATATGTATTGATCGATACTGATAAAAGAAAAACACAAACCTAGTTCCAATCAGCCAATCGAAGTAGTTCACTAGCGTCTCATCGCCGAGAATCCGCCGTGAGGCGAACAGAAGGCACACCACAGACACTAACCCTCGCATGCCACCGCCGTCCATACACAGTGGAAGCAGGCCGGATGTGCATTTTCGACCACGTACAATATTGATTGGGGTCTAAATACAGCGACTTGCGAAATATAAATCAATACACGGCGTTAAATACCTGTTCGCACATCTCTTCATAGATCACACCGGCGTACTCCAGGAAGTCGTTGAATTTCACCACACATTTGTCGCAGACCGTACCGCTGTCCACCCGATCCATAAGAGTTTTGTGGCCGTAGTCGTCTTTGTACAGGGACTCGGGATTTGCACCTGTACAAAAACCGATATTGGGAGGTTATGCACGTGGTGGGCCTGTGATTGGCCGATTGCTAATATGGGCGGAGTCGCTGATATTGTCAACCAATCAAAACCCTTCCCCTTGGTTTCAGTGGGGTAAAGATCTTTACCTAATGTGAGAAGCAACCGTGCTTCTGTGATAGTTGCTTGTGGAGCCGCCCAAACATCGTGCAATTTGGCGGACATCTGAAAACACCAATTTTTAGTACGTGTCCCTCGCGTTTGTAGTCGATATCCTAATCAGCTTGGAATTCTCACTCCTCCACAAGACACCAACATAAGCGGTTTAGCAGGGCTCACAGTGGTAGAGGTCTGTTGCAAATAGAAGCTAGATAATAAGCTTGCCGGTGCATTTGACTAAACAATTACTCAGTAACAAACTGCGCAGTAATCCTAAAGTATTTAGTTATGCATGTGGTTTTGATTATAAAATCTTCCGAAGCATCATCCACGAATGGAAAAGTTGAAAACAATTGATTCTAAGCTGATTTACCCAGGAGGGCGCAATTTCGATCCAAATATAGTAGCATATGTATGGTCAGGTAATTCCATTCCTCCGCATGAAATCGCAGAACTTTGGAAATAGCGGAAAAAAGGAAAAATGTTTGAGTTGAAATTGTCCATCGTCCTCTCCCTCCGGTCCAAAAAAAACCTACATATTTGTGTTTGGAATCATTCGGCGGAATCTCCTGAATCTTTTCACTAAGATCACTAAAAAGCACCAACCTGTTGCTGTGTGGCGCTTTTTAGAAACGTCATCAACGTATCAACCCGTTCGATCTTCTTGTTAGCGCTCATCTTGTGAGCACAAGACATGCGAGGCATGGTGGCCTGAAGATATAGAAAAAATGGAAAGTGATTGAGCGAAAAAAAAAATCACGAGTAATCGCGAAAATCCAGAAAACAAATCCAGGCGAGTGGGAAAATTTTTAAAAAGTGAATCCAGGTGGAAAAGTGGTACAAAAAAATCACGTTATTCACAGACTAAACGCGAAAATTTTGTATTTGAGATGTTTTTTTTCTGTTGAGAAAATATTTTGTTCATTGACCCAATGTGTATAGAAGTAACTAAACAAACAAATAAACAAGTAAATAGTTAACCGTAAAGAGTAAAGAGTTAAGTAGAGGGTGTAAAAACAAACAAATATTATAGTTGAATGCATTTTGAGGGACAAATGCAAAACTTCGAGAATTCACGAATTTGGGTAGGCCTCGATTTGAGAAACGCAAACGGTCGCGTGGGAAAAATCAGCTATCCATATTTTTTTACCCAGGAAAAAATCAAAATAAACAAAAAATATTCGAAGGAGCGACTCCAAGGGAGCAAAAGCAGCGAAAAAGGAGAAGAAGTAATCAAAGAAGGCAAGCAGCCGTTTGTCGCAAAGTGCACGATTGTGTCCGTGCAATTTGTCGGAGAAACGTCGTTGAATAACGAATCAGCAGCAGCAGAGATTGCACTTTGGACGAGTTCTCAAGTTAAACTACCCTGGTTCAACTTACCATTAAGGTAATTTCGGAGACGAAATATGTATGGCAGAAAGAACGCCACTGCAATCATAAAAAGACAAAATGGCTAGCGACGAAGTGATAACAGCATTGATTTATGGGTTGTCGGCGACGACGGAACAACAACTTTGAAAAGTCATTGCGCGGCTGAGGATGCGAAGGAGGAAGGGTTTGCGAATTCACACGGACTGAATGGAAAGAAATTGCACAATGGGACGAGATCCAACAACAAAAACGCCTCAAGACGCGTTGCAGTACCCACGCAGCTTTGAGCCAACAGCTTGCTCGTGCACTCGGTCACGCCTGCCTTGCTTCTTAGATTTTATGGGGAAATCTCGACTAGGGCAGTAGAGGGAATTGACCGCAGAGGGGAAGTCGAAGCAGATATCTGGTCCAGCGAAACGGGGATATATTTCCTTGCTCTTCGTGGTTTCGGGAAATAAAACTGGCTATCTTCTTATCAGGAGAGAAAAATCGTCTATCTATTAATATTTTTTTCAACCAACCAGTGAAATCTAATGGATAGCGCACCATGTTGTCCATTCATTTTTGGTATTTGTTTCTGCACGTATGCACATTCACCTATGGTACGTAGTCTAATCCAGAATCTCACCCACTGCACTAGCGCATTAGCAAGTATGTACTCTTCCTCTCGGAGACGTCATGATTTGAAATGTAACACCCTAATTAGGTAAGAAGTGGGGCTATGCACTGTCCTATTTTGGGTAACACTTGCCTAATTACAAAGGTCAACTTTGCTGGCGTGAGCTCCTCCCATAATGATTCAATGACATCATGTAAGTTTGTTATTCCATAACAGCAATGGTACAGATTTCAAAATTGAGAGATTTTTCACTCTAACTACTCAAGATGTATTTATGTTGGGGGCAGGTAGCGCAGAGAGAAGAAGAGAACCGCTGCCACTCACATGGTAGATAGCTAGATCCCCGCCAGCGCAGGGTAGACCGAACCATGCACTCTTTCGAGGTTCAATAGATTGGTACAAAGGCCCGGATCATTGGCATTACCCACGATAAACGTGTGAAAGTTTTCAAATCTACCCTTTACATAGCATATATCAAAGTGTTCACCCATGTGTGACAGTGTGTATACCCAGCTGCTATCTATTCATAGGTAATCATGGGTATTACCCATCCTTTCAATGATCCAGGCCCAGAATGAAGCACTGGCTCGGTAGATCTGGTACTTCACTTGTACAGCACATACGTATTCGATGCCTTTGCGATTCTGAGATCATGTCAGAGCCGTAGCGCATCCCAAAAAAAAAAGATTAATTAAGGCCGGTCACGACTTTGTTCACATTGAGCTTCTTGACGGAAAGGTGCTGGGAAAGCGGCAGAACCTATAGCAAGCTTGAGTGACTTAATCTAGGACAGTGATCCACATTCCCAAAAAAAGTATGGGGATACTGCCTGGAATTCCATCACTCTGGTTGTGTGGAGACGCAGAGGAAGGCATTAGCAATACGAATTGTTGGTTCGCGACAAATATTCGGACAGAACAGGGCAAGAAAGTGCCGTGTGATAGTTTTCGAGAAGAAAAAAAAGCAAGAAAATGCTGTCAGATGTTTTTTTCCCTTCACAGAGAAGGAAAGCCGCTTAACTATAAAAATATTAGCGAGCTATTGCGGAAGTTTGGCGGACTAGTGATATTTATTTACTGGTTTTGTACGGCACTTCAGCCATTCAGACGCTGATCTCAAGTATTTGGCCTAAACAATAGGGCGAGAGATGACGATGCAGAAAAGAGGTCTCTAGTGCCTGGCTATGAAGCTAGTGCTAACGACGAGACCATTTTTCGCAACCAGGCTATAGTTTTCCGGATAATTCAGCCATTAGTAAGCCTTTCCTCAAGAAGAGTTACACGGACAAGGCAGCAATTTCACGATGAAAGACGTAGTTGCACGTTCTCCACAATTTCCTTGACGACTGTTTCAGGCACAGGTGCCACTTCGGAATGGAAAAAAGTCGAGTGATTTTCCAATAACTTTTGTTTCACGTCAAGCTTCCATAAAGAAAGAAAATATGGAGATTTTCTGCAGTATGTCGAACTTCAATTAATATTTTTGAAACCTTGACATTTTTGAGCAGAACATCAGCCCCGATGAGTGGAGGGCTCTGAAACCCGCAGAAGTCCGCATGAACGTGCACTTTTGATTAGTTTTCTCTTCAGTAGTACATAATTAGGATATCGAGGACAAAAAAGCATGAAACACATAGAAAAACTGCACGAGTAAAGCCTTGTGGCAGGACTATGAAGGAACTACCAAGGTTTGGCACAAGTAAACAAATCTAGTTGCAGTCCAGAAAAACAAAGTCCGTCGCTGTGTCTGGAGCAAGATCGTTTAAGTACATTGGACGGCGATAAGGCGCTTAGTAGCCTCGGCGACCGGGCTGATAACTGGTAAGAATACTGATAAACGCGATAACGTGTGTCAACCGGCCCCTTGGCATGTACAGCTTCGTGAAAACGCTTTGCGAGGGAGGGCAACTTAAATTCAAGTCCAAAAAATCGAACCTTTGTTTGGATAAATGAGTCAAGATGTGATCACTATGGAAAAAATTAGAATGGATAATCATTCGACGTAGATTGCATGGATATTGATTTTTTTTGCTGGGAAAACTGGAAATCTGGGAAAGGAGGTGCAAAAGAAGATGTATGAGATTGTCAACGCAGTTTCCGCCTACATGGCTCTCTGTACTAGATGCGTGCGCTCGACGCGCCTTCGTCAATGTACAAATTGGCCCATCGCAGACCTGACGCAACTCAGACGCAGGTGAAACGCACGCGTTCGCAGCTATTGGCGGTGGCAGCACGGTGGCAGGTATTTTCATCCAGAATATGCATGTTGAAATGACCCGATTGTGGAAAATTCTACGGAGATGAATGCCTTGGATAGATGTGCGACTGTCACACATCTCCAGTACAAATTGCCCTAAAGGGTTTTGTATCCACGAGTTTGCGTCCGGGGAGGAACGTAGGATTACCCACAAAAGGATCTGAGACAAAAAACATAGGAAGGACCCTACCCATTTATCAATGCATTCAATTCCGAATATAATATAAAGAAACGAAAAAAATGTGGCCATAAAACAGCTGAAAATTACTCGAAAAATTATTTGTTTAATGAGCCACAGCAATCACAGAGAGGCCGACTTTGATGGGTACCCTCATTATTTATTTATGAATTCAGGGCAAAATCAGCATTTCTTATTGGTTGTAGAGTGCAAAACAACCATGTAGACCCACAAGCTAAACCCTCGGCCCAAAAAACGCATGAATACAAGACCCAGCATTACCTAGGCGGGAAGACCGCCGCTTCAGGCATACCCCGCTTTGCTGTGGATCAATGAGGTCATATAAGAAGCTAGTTGCCCTTTCTACAAAGGCATTTGGAGTTGTTCTGCGCACCCGATTCCAACTCAAATATTTTTAAGTGCCGAGAGGGATAGGAAGCCGGAGAAGAGGTAGGGCGTGGGGGGGGGGGGGGGGGGGGGGGGGGGACGGGACAGCAGATATACAAACCAGCGGTTTATCCAGCCCGATGGGTTTAGTTCCTGGTCTCTAGAAAGACAGAAGAAGTTGTTGGCCCCTGGCGAGAATCGAACCACAGACCGTATTGGTGGTAGTTGCTCCTCTCTCGCGCTGCTGCATGCCACAGTTGATAAGAAAGTTGGTTGTGAAATTAATTCTATGATAGTATTATAAATCCATGGCACAGTTCTATCAGCGATTGAGCGCTTCACTTTCGTGTTGCTAATGGTACTGGTGTAAGACACCTAGGTGGTTTTGATGGAATAATCCCTTCATACATTCGAGTAATGCGCCCATACCATGCAAAAGCCAACCAGACTTCGAAGATATTTATCATTTGTGCAAGTACGTAAATGGCATGTCTGCAGATAAGAGGGGTATTTAGTACCATGCTGACGTAGCTCTGCCATAAAACCGTAAAGCGATGAAAAGATGTACGTTGGAAAACATATAAATGGATAGAAACGCCGTTACGACGAAAGGAGACTATAGAAATCAGTGATGTTGAAAAAATGAAGTAGAAAAAACTGGTGAAATCAAATAAAAATATGTTCTGCTCCGGACTCCTCACAATGATAAAGTGTAGCAGTAGGCCACCTCACATTGAGAGCATTCAGGAATAATCCTCTCACAATCCTCATGGCAGATGCATTAACTTTTTAAAACTGTAAAAACTGCTTCAAATTGGCGCCAAGATAGCGATAAGCAGCAGAAGGTGGCACTGCTATCAAAGACAATTTCAGGGGAAGAAAGGGCATAGTATAAAATTTGATGAACCTTATCAAGACGAATCATAAAACACAACAGAATACGCATCATGAAAATTATCGAACTTTGTGTTCTACTTCTATTTTAACCAGACTACTGAGTGGGAATGTCTATTAGCAGTGTTGGGTCAGCAGTTGAAGACACTTTCAGACAAGTTTGCTTAGGTTTAGAGAAGGAGGAATTCGGAAATTACTGGAAGACGTGATTAAAACTTTTAACAGTTAAGATTCCGGAGGTGTACGAAAGCTCTGGAGCATTTGCGTAACCGCGGAGCAGTCAGCCCTGAGTCACAGTGCAGCTGCACCCCTTCGCATACGAATGTGACCCAGAAGTTAATTGGAACTTGTCAGGATGATATTCTCCAGATGTTAGCTACATCAGTTTTTTACACCATATGCTGAAGTTGGATTACTGTGAACTCGAACCTCAAAGGCGTGAAACTATATCCAAGAATTATTCCTGAAAAAGGATTCTCCTTGAATTATGTGTACAGACACCAAGGAACGGATGTGAACAACACCTGGCCTCCCATGAATAATTATGTTCCATACTACTGAAAATTGCAGTCACTAACGCTAACTCTCTGATTCCTTACCCAAGTTTTTAAATGTAAAACTCTACTCTCGACATCACAAATCAAACAGCGACAACAAATTGTTAATTCTATGACTACGCCAATATTTCTTCGGCTTCCGTTCGTGACGGAAAGTCATCATTGAAACACTGCTCTTTCTAGAAAAAGAACGAAAAAAAAGAAGTACATGTGATGTTGCATCACCAAAATGAAGTATGACATTGTATCGAAAAAAAATTATCTGAGGTAACGTTCATTTTGCAATATAAAACGCGGTGCTTTTTTTCCTTGCACGGAACGGGCCCAAAATTTGCGTCTCCCAGCAAGAAAAAAAAACTGCTTCCCATTTTTCCTTCTTCTGTTCCAAGATTTTCTTTTCCACGATTTTCCAATGAACTCTGCAATGTACTAGCGCAATATCTGCAAGGCTATAGAGTACATATAAGGCTCCGAACGAAGGCAAACCCTTTCGACCATGGGCAAAAAGCTGTTCACCAGTTATTAGGGAAAGAAGGTATAGCCGCCAAACGTATCCTATTCAATTCCTCTATTCTTTGAAACTCCAACTAATCCACTTCTCGTGTAAAATCGGTGCCAAATGCATCGCGGCATTTTCATGAAATTGGGCAAGGTGCTCGTAGGCTTGTAATGATTCTAGAACTGATCGGATTGTGCATCAGTCGTAATATCTTTCCAAGTTTTCCTAAATAACGCTATCATAATAAAAATCGCCTTGGTTGGATCGTTTTCACATGAGATATAAAGAAAGGTTCTTGTCCGGGAACATATGCCGCACCCTGTATGTAGCATGGTTTCCTCACAGACGAATACGTAAATAAGAACATACAGGGTGATCCACATGAAGTGTGACGGACGATAGAAAATCCATTTTTTTTTTTTGAAAGATGCGTTAATTTCGTGAACCAAAGAAAACGCTGAGGGCTTAGACTGGATCTTGCAACAAGACCTGCCCACAGCGCGAGGAAAACACTGGAATAGTGTCAGACCAATCTTCGGATTTCTAGACGAATGAAGTTTTGCCGTTAAACTCGACAAATTTCAGCCCTTTGGATTTTGCTGTCTTGTCGATGTTAGAGCAAGAAGTCTGCTCTTTTAAATGCAAGTCATTAGATCTGCTGAAAAGAGGCCTGTGAAGGCAGGGAACGAAAGAAGTACCCGCGCGCATTTTCAGAAATTAACAGTCGAGATTAGACGCTTGTGTTGGAGCTGTAGGCGGTCATCTTGAACCTGACGTGTGACACCTCAATTAGAATTTCTTTGGCTATTGAAAGAAGTAGAATGTCCCTTATTTGAATGGATTGGTACAAAGTTGTGGGTAGTTCTGCTGGTTCTTTGCGTCACTTTTCATATGGACCACCCTGTATTTGATTTCCGCTTACCCCACAGCCGTTCCAACACGCAATCTTTAACCTTCAAAACAAGTTGTGTTGTTGATACGATCTCAATAAAAATAAAAGTTGAAAGCTATGTATGTCGTTTATAGAGAGTAAGTAGCAATTAAAAAAGGAATCTTGCAGCAAATGACCTTACACGAAAAAATGACAGCAGAAATACAAGCTGAACATAACAACAAGCCCATTTTGTTATCTTACGATTTTTTTTTGTTCGCTTGCCATTGGACTGTCACTAACACTTTTTTTTAAATTGAGGCACACCATAAATACAGTGCATTGAATGAACAGGCAAATAAATAAATAAATAAACAAATAAATAATAAACAAACTAATCAAGTAATTAGTTAATAAACAAGTACTTGTATCTGGAATAGAAAGGTCCAGAAATTAAAAGATTTGCCTAAAGAAATCTCTATCACAGTGAAACACCGAGCAACGAAGCAACAAAGGCGGAGCCTAGATAAATTTGTTCCTCTTCTTTCCTCATGTACATTGCTCCCCAACAGAAATTAGTGATCGCTTCGGCTCCCTACATTAATCACCGGATCCAACAATGACAATCAGCTGTTGCATTTTGCTGTGATTGATGTCATATGGGCGTGGCCAATGTTTCATTAGCTCATCGACAACATAATTGATTTAGTCTCTTTTTTTTTCAAGGGAAAATGTCGAAACAGCAGTTTAAACGGACAAATTGATTTAATTAACAGATTCGAAATTGAACAGATCATAAATTATGTCAATTAGCATTGCGGACAAAAGGAAAAAGGGAAAGGGGCGTGGTTTATCCCGTTGTCTCTTGCAAAAACTAGATGAGCCGAGAAAAACGAGACCTTCAATGTAAGGCTAGTGTTCTAAGAGATTATATCATGGCAAAGGCGAGCCTAGGATTCAGGAAGAGCTACTAGTAAGGGTCTACTAGTAATCATGGGCGGGGTTCATAGTTCACAGAGCACCGCTGACAAAAAAAAGTCCCAAAAAACCGCGCAATGTCCATTCATCCGAATGCACTACATGAATTGTACGAATTCAAGCTCCTGAATAAATAAAACCAGCAAATCGACCACATGGCACACCCTGGCTCAACAATTTTGCTCCATGGTGTGCCATAGACGACCAAAACGCTACGTCTGAGTTCTCGCCAAATTCCCAAACTGCAGGAAACTCGTCCACTCAACAGTCATTCGGGGTTCTCACCGCAGAAAGTACGCGATGCTTACAAAAGAACGAAGGTCAAGAGGTTACAAAAAATGAGGAATCAAAAATCAGCAGGAACAGAGAAAATCAATAAATCGATCGATGAGGTACGCTACGCTTCAAAAGGAAAAAGGAACTATGGGAACGCTGTGTCAGGTAACAGGTTTTCATTGGGTTCTTGTGCACCGAAAGTGCACCACTTATCAGTGTCACTTTGTACTTTGTTGTGTGAACATAGAAAATAATCCTGCATGCACTAAGGAAAAATGTCCAAAGATCTCTAAGGTAACATAATGGTTTCATTGATTTGGGGAACGAACTAAGGTTTGAAACAAAGAAATGACCGCGTGTGATGTGCACGAGTATTCGTTTAATGTTACACAACGGCGGCGATTGATGAGGAAGCCGTGTCCACGTGGACGAATATGCTGGACGAGGACATTTCGAAGTTATTAGAAGCGTTTACTCGAGGTAATTTGCATTTACACGAGATAATAACTAGTTTCACTTCGTTCTAGAGCATAAAAAAAGAAGTGCCCATGCTGCCATTCACATTTGTGCAGAAGAAAAATGATTTTCTCCACTCAACTGAACCAGAAAAGGCGACATTGCTGCATAGAGAAACAGTTGAAAGGGGGGAGGCATATTTACATACCTATATGGGAGCCTTCCTCTCCTTCCAATCTCAGAATCAGTTTCTGAACTATGAACTAAAATCAACTGAACCTTTCGCTTATTATTCGGTCTTAAGTGAACCTGGTAATATGTAGTACGCTTCCACATCAATACAGTGAGCGAGACGAATGATGTTGACGAGTGGTTTCATTTTTTAGAGACTCCTCGTGACGTTGATGGGCCATGCATGATGAATGAGGTGCAACGAAGTACTACTGGCTGCTGTACTTTTCCCCACAGCTCAGCCGTTGACAGTGTAAATAAATGTGAAGCGCTAGCTGTGGTGAGAGTTTTTCGTTGTCACCTCTTGTTACCACCACCCTCCCCCTCCTTTCCATTTAATTTAGGATATTGGTAGCTTCTTACGTCCACAGATAGCCACAAACTTCGGAAATGGCATAGGAAAAGGAGGCATCGATCGATCTATATGACATGTATAGGTGTTCCAAACAGTGAATTAATCCAGAAGAAAGGTTACGGAGAAATAGAATAGTAGCTGCCACACTAATTGTAAGAGTAGTCTAGAATATATCAGAGAGGAGTGATTCTAAGCGTTGTCGGGTAGCTTAGGAAGTGCGTCTGTGACTTTGTCTGCAATTACGGCTGCAGTGCGGCATCGGCCGGCTGGTCAGCTGGTTCGATCGAGAGAAAGACACCGCAGAATGTGTCTGGTGGGAAATTCTACTATGTAAGAATAAGAAAACAACAAATTGGAGAGAATGATATCACATACATACGAAAACGTAGAAAAGAAAGAGCAGAAATTGGGCCGAATCAGCTAATCAGCCGGCAAATACCACGCGGCCTCCGTAATCTGTACATATAAAAGGGAAAGTTTGGGTGTGTGTTTGTACGTTTGTATGTTACTTATAGAAAT
>KN726398.1:17977-31224 GCA_000816745.1 Ancylostoma duodenale
GTGGTTTCCCTGTGCGCTGAACAGGAATATGATAACCGTTTTGCACGAGATATCGATTCATCGATCTTATTGATTTTTCCCTTTTCTAGCCAATGGGGCGGTAAAGACATGTATACTGGGGTTTCTGAATGCGCTGAGCACGAATATGGCAATCGCATTGCACAAAATATCGACTTATTGGTTTTATCGATTTTTTTAAATTTTCGCTCGGGGACAGGCAAGAACATGTTTACTGTGGTTTCTCTGTGCGCTGAACACGAAAATGATAATCGTTTTCCACGAAATGGTGGTTTATCGGTTTTATTGATTTTTGCTTCTCTACCCTATGGGGCAGTGAAGGTATATCTACTGGGGTTCCTCACGCTGAATACGAATACGACAATCATTTTGCAGAGTACATTGATTCAGTGTCATCGAAATAACTGTGCTTTTCGCTTGAAGGTCGGTGGAAGAAGATCACTTGAGCTTCGCTAATATGCTGATCACCAAAATTATAGGCATTTTAATGAATTTATCGGCAATAGCAATTGGTCTCAGGAGTGTGAGATAGCCGGGGCAGTAAAACACCCGAGCGGAGCCGGGTACGGCAGCTAGTTGCAGATAAAGCTGCAGACCCGCTCTCTAAGTTTACCCGACTGTACAATATATGGAGTACTGGTCCGTACCGGCTGTCGTTCCATATAAAGAGAGTCATAGAAATGGTGCCTTCAAACTAGTAAGGCTATATCTATCGCAGTTGACACATAATCCATTCGTTCGTATTTGTATATTTATTCTTACATGTTTACTTGTAGAGTCAAATCTAAAAAAAAGTGTGTTCGCGGTTAGTGAGTCATTGTGTGGCAAACGCGCCAAATTCTTTGGATGAATCACTGAGGTTCCACGGCATCACAGATGTGTTCAGACTAGTAAAACAGAACATTCACAGAATGTGAAAAAGTGGCAGCTGTTCACCTTTGACGTGATGATGTCGGCCGCATGTCTAGCAAATTGAAAGGGAACGTTCCATGTCATTCTCGAGGACAGGGACAAATCAGTTTTGAACCCTAGTGATGATTGCTTTTTCATTAGTCATTGAGGAGACAATTTCTTTGAACTTAATCGAATCTTAATGAAGCAAAATGTGGAGTGCGATGTGCTGTTCCAACAGGCGTCGACACGGCCAAGCTCTGCAATTGGTCCTTTGGACAAAACCAACTAACCAATTACGGAGCTCGGTCGCGGTGCCATTTACCAGCACACCGCTCCACACCCAAAAATGCGAGATAGGTCTCTGCTCTCGAGATTTTACACAACAGTTATACCAACAAATCTCATGCACTCGATACCAAAGATTTGCATAGTTATGAAGGACTAAAAGAAGTCATGGACAAATGATTCAAAAGCAAGGAGCATCTGTTCTTTGGTAATCAGATTACGCATCCGGTGGCACCGCTTTTTCTTCCATGATGACAAAGGACTTCGCGTATACCGGCTAATCATCATTTATGAAAATTTGTTCGTGGGGTTTACATTCAATTCTAAATACTCTCAACTCTATCAGTACCATAGATGCTACTGAAAATTTATTTCTGTTCCCGTGAACATAAAAACAGAATAGGCAATCAAATGCTAGAAAGGGACGTTAATATCCGCACCATATACATAAGCAGGAGGTAATTCTTTCTTTGCCTCGAAAACCTGTTAAAATAATTTTATTCCTGATCCTTGTAGAAAATGGAAAAAATGAAGGAAATGATACATCAAAATTTTATAGTTCTATTTAAAAAAGATTTGAAAAATTTATTTAAACCAACATATGGTGTTGCAGCAACTACACGTGTGGTGTTGCTGCAACTCCGCACCACATGGTGTTGGCGCAACTTCACACATGGTGCTGCAGCAGCGCCAACTACGAGAAAGTCGGGCAAAAACTCTTCGATGCAAAAGTAAAAGCAAAGGCGAAAACTATAATGAGTTACAAATCTCATTTAGATAAAAAATAAGATCAAATAATAATAAATAATCATGTAAAAATACATAGCAGTGGGGTGAAATAATGGAAAATTTTATAACAACAGCTACATAAAAGTACATAAACTGGCACTATAGAAGAAACAAGACGTCACAAACTACTCTTTCACACCATTAGAACCCGTAGTAATTATAAAATTTATATAAGCAGTAACAGTAAAATGTAGTTACAAATATAATGGTGAAAATAACGGCAACAAAAGCAAAAATATTAATTAATCTGCCTTCTTCTTTACTCACGACCGCAGAGAAAGACATATTCCACAGCTTAAAATTAATACAGGAGTAATATATGAAGTCTGAACATATCAAACATAACACTATCTCTATGTTTTGAGGAAAATCTCACTTCTAATATGTACTATATAAGTTTTATAAGCATGATGGACAAGCAGTATGTGCGTACGTAAGTAAATAGTAATGATGAGCAGACACGTAATACTCCCCTAATCCGCTAACGTGCTCGAATTATCCGTTGACGACCATTCACGGACAACATTAATGTTGCCATAGTAATATAATACCAACGTGAATAGTGCAGATGCACAAGAGAAACTGCGTGGGAATTTGGGCGAAAAGTCCAACAGTGACTTTGCAGTAGTGCACCATTTAATGGCTGATTGTGAGAACTGTCTTGTTGCAAAAAGAACTGTGAGAACGGCACGGAGAAAACGAAAAGTGGATGTTTGGATGTAAACAAAGAGTCCCTCCTTAAAAAAATCATGGCAGCAATAAGTGCACTGTGACTTTCTCATAATAAGGGAATTAAAAAACGAACCTATTGCCATTAGAAGCGCCTTACAATGACTATAATAGTAGTAATGATATTTTGATTGGGAGTCACAAAAATGTCATCTGAAAACAAGTCTGCATCAGGGATGAGGGGATCAGAGATTCTCCAAGACTTGGATGACGATCCGGACGACGGTCCGGATAACGGATAGACCAGAATATACGGATAACGACCAAAGGGATGACCACATACGAATATCCCGCTAATCCCCATTCTATAGAACCTCTTTAACCGTCTTATTTTAGCACCTGCAAAACAGTTAGTGTGTTATTATAGGGAGCAAATTCTAGATGGAACTGCTTTCACATAGTTATCGCAGCTCCCTTTGTTCAACAAGCGAAAGGTCCTCGAAGCAGCAGCTGATGTGAAACAACGAATAGATGTGCACTTCACCCTGTGTCTTCAATTCAATTCTCTGAACTTGAAAGAAAAGTTTCATTGGCATTCCGAGAGGATTCGAGGCGTCGGATGATTAGAAACCCTCTTTCATTTGCGAAAAGGTTTTTCAAGCGGAAATTTTCAGGTTTTCCGAAATTTTGCCCCATTGATGGATTGGAAGAGCAGTAACAGCAGTAATCCGAGATTTCTGTAAAAATCGGTGTATAGGTCCCAGTAGTTCCATCAGAATACATATAGGAATGAGAACAAATATTACGTAGATGTGTACGTGACTGTATTAGCTAATGCTGCATATTACTATAAGCTACGTAATAGTATTAACTGCCTACTTATATAAACAACTATTTATATTCTTACATAGTCTTCAGTACTGCATATTTAACGACAGTTCATATGTGCCACATTGAGAGCAGACAAGATAGAATATGCATTAAGTCGAAGAACATTTTCGTTTAGGGAAGTGAACTGAATAAAATTTTTAGGGAAACCGAGGCTTGGGCCTTACCTGAACGGTCGATTTCTGTTTGTATGGACAATTCTGTAAAAAAATCCTAAGATTTATGTAGGAGTAGAATTCCACTAGAGAATGGGCTTCCAAAAAATGTCATGAAACCTTGTTTTACTACTGGTAATACGAGGTAGTCTCCCAGAGTTTGCTCAAACTTGATATTGATACCAAAGAAGAAGTCATTAATAAAAAAAAAGTTGGAAAACTACGTGATCATCATCCGAGTCCTGATTCCCAAGTTTAGCTCCGAGGCAAAAACGGTTGTTTCGACGCCAATGACGACGTCAAAGCAAAGAACAGTAATTGTCTCACTGCTGCATTCTTAAACCAGACTCTTTCTCAAGTGCTTTTTCGAGCTACGGCATTTCACAAACGAGTTTGGGAGAGGTTTTCATGACAAGCGATAAGATAACCCCAGGTACAGAGTCCACATGTGGGCGTACCTTATGTAAGATTCAAATTTAAATTTAGAAACAAACACCCATGCATATTATCCTCCATCACTGTGAGGTTGTTTATGAGAAAACGAGTAGTGACGAGCAACCAAGGAGTTGATGGTCGATAACTAAAAATAAACAAAAGAGGGAGGAGTGACCAGAATAGAAATTGCTAAAGGTTGTTGTGGAGTTTTTTGATACCTTGAGCACCCAATGATCAGAGAACAGAGTCCCCATTCCAGAATGCCCGGAAAGGCCACTGTGATTTAGTATATATAATCTAATAAAGTTATGTTCACCACAAGTAGCTTAATCCAGCTACTCACCCGAATCTAGACAGGACTGCGGAAACTCTGAAGATTTAGATATGAATAGACAGGTGAGAATGACGGTGGTGTAAGGTCTTTTGACAGATAAAATCTGAGCAGGCAAATATGGTCAACTCTCCTCCTATTTATTATTATAATATTATTAATAAGTATAAGATACCTGCATAGGTAATAATCAAATAAAAAGTAAGAATTAATTAAAACCTGTGCAGGAGAAGAAAGAGGAATCAGAAAGATGTCAACCGGCCGACAAAAGTGCTGGACGCAGAAAGTGAGTGACGGGGGGGGGGGGGTCGGAAAAAGTGGGGTCTCCATCACTCTGGGGACCCAGATGGGAAATAAAATTAATAAAAATATTAATTGTAATAACAGATAATTAATAAAAATTACTTTTTAGAATAGAAATAAAAACAACAATCAAAAATGATCTAGTACAAGAATTTTATTTATATTTTGGGTAATTTCAAAAATTTGGCCCGCTTCCCCCACCGCTTGCGTCCGCCAGTGGCAGACACTGAAGAGTTGAGAAACGGAAAAAATTGTTGGACAAAAAAAGAGATAGTATTTATCTGGACAGAGAAGGCGGAAGAGTGTGTAATCTGTCTTTGAAGAAGTCTTGATCAGCGGGAATTCGAAAAAGCATCTTTGGGGAACCACAAGCAACACGAGAAAATGCAGGAAATAAATGTATTAAAGTATTAGTAATTAAATATGTATCTTCTCGGAACGCCACTGTCTCCTAGCCTGGATTCATGGATTCACCCATTAAAAATCTAAAGGATAAATGCATATTGCGCAGCACACGAATAGAATTGCGTGTATAACGGAAATATATTAGTTGTGGACGATATGCACATATGTATGTATAAATTAAAACAAATCACTCAATTATTGAAAGAAAAGAAGAAAGAAGAAAAGAAAGGAAAAATTAGGTTAAGGATTATTTCAGAATACCAAGGCGATAGCTAAACACTATTGGGAAGGTACTGGAGAGTTGAAGAACTGAAAAAAAGTTGTATGAAAAACTATAAGAAACTGACAAAAAATATAAATAAAAATATATAAAAACAATAAGAAGAACTGAAAAACACTATAAACACTAAACACACTAAAACCTTCACGTATGTAGCAGTTTTACAAAAAGTAAGAAACAACATAAACAACTCTGACTCAGTTATACTTTACGAGTTACGCAATTATCCGTTAATCATGTGCTGAAAACACTTGAAAAGTTGAAACTCGAGTGTTGAGCTTCAAAAAGACTCTTTGGCCTGAAAGCTCTTAAGAAAAAGGAGAGCTAAAAAAGCCAAACACGAGAAGATCTGCGTTAATTCGTCGCAAGTGGTGGAGTGGAAGAAAGAAGCTACTCGCTGAGATGAGAACTAAATGTGGTTCTGGATGCAGTTGGTGCATGAGAAGGATGGCTTTACTGGAGTCACGATCAGCTACTAGTTTTCGCACGTGACTATCACGTGAATGGTGCTAACTAAGGGTACAGGGAAGGAGAGCTTTTTGTGAATCAGTGGCTTACTAAGGATGTTATGCAAGGGTAGGCAGAGGGGGACAGGTGAAAGAAAGGCAGCGTGAGAGGTCTGGGAGGGGAGTCAGATGAGGCGACATGGCAGGTTTATTAGTATCTAATTAAGGATAGAAGGCAAAGCAGAGAGCGGAGAAATAGGAGTGGGTGGTAAAGAAGAAATGGAAGGGCAGAAAAGAGAAAAAGGGCGAGCGCACCTGGCAGGATACTAGGCAACTACTACTCTGGAAACCATACAGCAGGAAAGCAGCCTGGATAGCCGAGTTCAACGCCTGGGCCACCCCTTCCCTCCCCACTTGCTCCCATCTCCCTTCTGTTGCTGCTGAAGCTTCCTCTTAACGGTGATTAAGGAACGATGGCAGCAATTGAAGGGAAAAAGGCGGAAGCGGCGTTTGTGCTGCAGTGTTATCAGAGTAGAAGGAAATGAATGCATGTCAGAAGAAGTTAACTAGGCAAAATGACTGACAGTCAGCTGGACGCAATTAGGCGATTATGGGAGTTACGTGAGGAGGAAGAGTAAACAACAAATAAATGCACGGAAACTAAGCCAAACAGCCTAAAATTTTTGGGCGAATAACAAGGAACAAACATACATAAGAACAGGAGCAGAGGGACAAACATATTAAAGAACTTTCCACTTCGTTTCTTACTTCTTTAGTGTGTTTTCGTGAACCGCGTTTTGCTGTTGTTTTTCACTTCATTACATACTATTCCAGACGAAACAAATAAGTAAATAAATAAATAAAGTAAAGAATTCAATCCATAGAATATTCCGGACATGTTGGATTTATATTTTGTCATGTCTCCGCGTCTTTTCAGGTGTCTCCTCTTCGTTTTGATATTAAAGAGGGTCTCATTAGTGATAAATTAGCCATTTAATAATGATTTCCTTCACATTCCTATTAGTTTCAGGAGGAGTTTTTCAAGAATTTGCAGAAAATGCTGTGATTTCTACAGCAGCGAGGTCACGGCCTCAGACACGGGACAGCTGATTCTCTGGATCAGCCTGATACATAAAAAAGAGAGAACCAGAAGGAAAAAAAAGACGATGAATAGGCCGAGCGGTGATCATTCACAGGCAAACGCACAATTATCTTCACTACCTTCACATACAAAACAACACGTCTCTGGGTGCAAATTATAGGCTTATTCGCGAACAAGCTAGAGAGGAAAATCAGCAGTTTCGGAACCGTGAGTGATGGAAACACCTAAGGGAGCCTATGAGGTTCCTCGGGAATGAGCGACGTTTGGTATTCCGTCTCGAAAGGCATCCCTGTAAACAATAGCAGCAGCTGGATTCCAGGATCTTTGCAGGTATCGCGTGAATTGTAAGATTTGTGGAATTTTTGGAAAACTGTTCTGATAGTGAGAAGAAAGGAGGATATGGAAGAAGGAAGAAAAAATACGAAAAAGAAACAGGGAAGAAGAAGGAAGAAAAAAAACCATGGGATTCCGAACACTGATTCTCCCAAGCATGTTTATCGACTTCTGAATCTGAACAGCTGTCAGTCAATATCCCAGTAAATTACTGAGTTGCCTTGACTCTACCCATCAATTCGGATCAAATGTAGGAGAACTCATAATTTTTGGCCACGTCTACATCAGAAAGCCTCTAAGAACAAGCGTATGCCACAGCTGTGAGAAGAGACGCTGGTCCTAGTTGTTGGTCTATGATTTTTGAATGGAATCCAGTGGCGGTGTTCGTAAACGTTCCCGGGGAGGTTATCAAATCCCTACTTGAAAAATGAGTTTCCCGAGCAGTACTTGAGATAACCTGCTATTTGTATCACTACTTCTCATCTCTGATTGATACGAGCCGCTCGAACAAAGTATGCCTTTTTCTGCCTCGAAAATTTCCCAACTTCAGAAAGGTAGTTAAGTCACAACCTCTCGCAAACGTTCCTGAATCCAGGCACAAAAAATTGTGATGCTTCTAGTAGAGATAAATTTTCTTCTATTTGACTCATACAGGAGCGTAGATCAATTTTATCCGTTAGAGCCACCATCTCCAAAAAAAAAAGCCTAATTTTACAATCCCATCATCGAAGCAGGAAGTTCTACGTGATTTTCTATTCCAGGGATCCTCTAGAGACTACGTTTCGGAACATAAAAATAGCTCCCAATAAGGATGAAAGGGGCGTTTTCAGTTAGGTGCGTAGGAGAGCGAGCTAAGTTTACTTTTTTTACATGATACCAGACAATTAGTGACGAAAGTGAAGAGAACATGTCTAAATTGGGCACTAGAAACTTCGGAGAATCTTCTGCTTTTCTAGCATTCCCTATGAGAAAATCACTCCTGATTGATACCTCTAAAGAGAATGCACTTACCGCTAACTCTATGCATGAATTCAGAAAAAATTGAGAAAGCAATGAATGAAACTATCTCTTCAAACGTTTTTTTTTCAACATTTTAATGTGCCTGTTCTTTTCTGCCACGTTCACCCCTGTTCAATCGGTACCCCTGAGATGTAAATAGATGAATAAATAAATGAATGAATAAACAAATAAATAAACAAATGTTGTCATGTTAATTTGGAATTTCGTGCGCAGCTCAGGAAATCACAATAATCCAAGAGCGGCTCTGTCGAAGTGATTAAGTGTTTCACAAAAAGGTGGAGCAGAGGCGCGTATGTATGTTGCTGTAGGAAGGTAGTAAATACTGCTTAATTTAAGTTAATTCACAGGATTTTCCATCATGCCCACATCTACGACTGTGGACAAGATGAGCAACTGGCATGACTCATGTGTTTATCCTTATTGCTTGATTTTTTCAACTTTTTGGCGCTCCTTAGGGTTTACACGTAAACAAATATGTAAATAAGCCCAGTTTAGTTCAGGAAGTCGGGTGGCCCGAGTCATAACCAACAAAGATATCCACTTTGAAACGTAGTTTCGGTCATGCCTTTCTGTACGAGTTACCCTGGGTTTTGGATATTCTAACATGAATGGAGGATCACATCCAGAATTCTCTGGCTTCTGCGGCGGCACCTCCTACGGAGACATGCCTTTTTTGCCACTTTTTGCGGGCTTCCACCCTCACCTCATTTTCTGCACCAACAGCGGCTTGCAAGCAGTGAAAAGGATAAATCCGAGGCGGACCGGAATACTTTTGCCTGACGATGAGATTTTTAGTAATGGGAACTGAAACCTCATTGCGCGTTATAGGACTCAAATGAGGAACTATAAATGGAGTGGGTGGATTCGACGTCAAGGTCGAGTTCAGCGAATGTAGGAATGGAAAAAGTGTAAGCATGAGAACTTCACAAAAAAAAACAGAAGAAATAAAAGGAAATAATGCAAAGCGATAGCGAGTCACAGCACAAACCACAGAAAATGTTTGTGATCGACACCAATTCGAACATATTTGGACAGGCTACATAGAACAGGAAGAAGGAGAACCAGAATGAGAACAGCGACATCTTGAATAGTGCGGATGCGCAGACAATCAGAGTAAGTGAATGTGATGCAGTGCGTTCGTTTGGGCCTTGACAACTGAAACGACCTACATATTGGGTAGAATGAATGGGGAGGATTAACCAAGATCAGAGATCAGGGGGAGTACACCAAACCAGGGTAATGGTGCTATCTACGCACGTATTCCTGAATTTTCTCAGGAAGATTCTAAGCATCCAACTCCCCTGAAGTGGCCACTTTTTCAATTTTTTTCCAGGAAATTGTGTCAAACCTCGTAATCTTTCCTATCCACTTTTACCTCACAACATTACATTACATTTACATATATGTCCAGTTCCAAAGAACGGATAGGTCACAAGTCACAACCTTTCCAGGAATGTTCTTGGATAGGAGCATTGGCGGAAACAGGGAGGAGACCCTCAGAATGGGTCTCCGAATTTTCGAAATTGCTTCATAAAACAAACGAAAATTTTGTATCAAGTAGTTCATTTCCAGACGTTAATTTTCGTTAATAGTTTTCTTAGCTATCATTTTTATTATTTAACACTGAAACTGATATTTTTGCATTTTTATTACTCCATCCGGGTAGCAGAAATTGCGGAGTGGCCATTTTTTCCGAGCCTCCCTAGCTTGCCTCTCCTGTTCCAGCACTGGATGGGAGCACTGTTAGTTCTTAGTGGTATAACTGCATTGCAAATGTCGAGTATACCAGAGTCACCTAATTAAAGTTATTCAATTGTTTTTTGCTCGAATTCTATCAAGAAACCGCTCCCATTCCCACCCTCATTATTGGCTTAATTGCATTTCTCTTTGGAAGGCAGTTAGCGCTTTTTCGACGCTTTCATTAGGTTTGCAGCTATTGAAAGCACTTAACGAGAAATTCACCTAATCAACGCTGCAAAGAAGGTTATTAGTGCAGGCTGTCACAGGAAATCAGAACAGATGTAGGAGAATGACTTCAAGGAGAGGGGGCTCTGGATGGGGTTGTTTCCGGAATCAGAGCGCATCAACATCAGTAAGAACCCCAGCAGCAGTAGTGTTTTCCACCGAAAGCCCCCTTCAAAGCTGTCCCTGCGTCAGCAGTGAACATCTACATCACTGAGTGGCTGCATATCATTCGAACGACAACGTCACACTAGGGAATCGTTTTCAGGTATGAAAAACACAGCCTTTGAAGCCCAACGACCACAGATTGCTCCGTATCCTATCCAGGTTTGGTTATAAAACGAGCATTTCAAAGGAAACTCCTCAACAAAACGGTGTGTCAAAGGACAAAGATCAGCAGGAATGATTGCGGCAGAATCGCTGCCACGAATTACAGAACAAACAATCGCACAGCGCTATAATCGCCGATAAAACCCCACGTACACCAACAGAGCACAGCCAGTCCAATCAGTGATCTGAGATCGACGACGGATTGTTGAGCACTGAATTGAGGAAGAGGGGGAGGAGCTGATCGCATGCCTGGATTTTGCTGTTATTCGGAGCGGATAATGCGGGCGTAAGAGGATATATGTTTATGTTGAAAATAGAGCGAACACTGTCAACAGATATGTACGGCTGGAATCCCGCTTACTAGAACGACTGGGGCTCAGTGAACACCAAGAAAAGGATCTATTGTTCCTTGTTTGTCGCCGAAATGGTAATTATGGGAATTCGCTATTAATTAATTTTTATCTACCCAAATGTTCGTCAAATAAGCCCTTGTGGTCGTTCTTATTTTCGTTTTTTTTCTGTTTTCGATAATTTGACCAACAGTGCATAACTCTTCGCAAGCGCTTTTCCTGCTATAAGTATGTATGTACAAGGTAGGTGTCATTATTTTTTGTTAACCCAATCCAAGCACAAGTCTGGAGGCCTAAGATTACTTTATAAAATGCAATAATAGTGCATATGCTACGTTATAACTCCTTGTTCTTTCGACTTTTTCTCAAAATTCGCCTTCACTCATTGCAATGAAGGTTGTAATATGTATGTAGTAATCATTCTTGAAGATCATGCCATCTGGCATCCGTTTTCTCACGAAAACCCTAGTTTTTCCTTAGACTTCATTTTTTCCCACGTCTCTCCCCTATCTTCCCACCGCAGAATCGCACACCGCTACTTATTTATTTATATAACATCAATGTCAAGGGAGAATCGTAGAAAGAATTCTTAAGCAAGGAGGCCCTTCGAAAATCAGAGATCACTTTTTAAAGTGTCGCGCTCATTGCTCAGACAAAATTGAAGAAGTGAAAAAGCGGAGAAGTCTCCTTTTAGGAAAAAAGGGAGAATTGACAAAAAACAAGCCCATCCCCAGACTTGCTCAAAATATTGTCGCAGGTTTCCAAGGCGAGCTTGTGAACAAAAAAAAACGCTTCAAATCCGGAAATTAAAAGTAAGATATACCGCAATAAAGAATGTGAGTTCAGTGCAAAAGAATAAACCAGCAAACGTAGCATTTACCTTATAAGCTCCTTCAGCCCCCCCCCCCCACCCCTCTCTACGATGTTTTGAAAACAGGACCTCCGATTTTTACAGTTGTAAGAACTGCTGACATGCGAGTTAATGGCAAAAGACAGAAAATAGTGGAAACAAGTCGATGTCCAAGTTCATTTCCTCAAACAGAATGGGACATATCATTGAGGATTCCACGCGACTGCATTTCCAATCGAAAACACCAAAGCAATAGCGAAACGAAAGCAGAAGCGAAAGGATCAAAGATTTGGTGACATTCGGATCCTTAACGAACAGCATCAACGATAACAAGATCAGCAGTAATACCAGTTTACTTTGGGAGGAGTCTTAACGACCCAGAGAGACTCACATTGAGCAGAAACCAGTAGAAATCCTACGAATTTGACGTGGAAGCCGGTCGGGAAGGAGTGTCTATGCCATTCTGTGCCAGGCATAACGGCAGGTCTCGACTTTGCGACACTTGATCCGGAAAAAGCGAAACCTCACGCAATGTAAACCGGAGTGTAAAGGTTGGAGGTGAGTCAAGGCTGTGGAAAAATGCGACTTTAGGGGAAAGAAATGGGAACGGCTGGTTCTGGGAAAGGCTGTATCTATTCGGGAGGAGGAAATATTTCACACGGTGGGGACAGGACAAGAAAATTGCAACCTCTAAGGGAGGACAAAGCCCTGGAAAAGTGTGCTTCTCATGTCTTGGTGGAGAGTTTGCCCAATTTTTCTCGCATTTGGAGAGCATTTCTCCCTAGAAACATATCTAATGCAGTGTTGTCTGGAAAAAAGGTCGCTGCCCGTTGAAATCAATGCACTCCGAGGGCCAAAGCACGAAAATGTACATACATGCTTGGTGACAGCCGCAGGCATCGTCGTATCGATTGTTGTCGTTGTCTGAAGGGTGGAGCGAGATGATGAATGCAATGAGATGGATGAATGGTGAGAAAAACGCACCGCTTCTAATCCTCACGGTGTTGTTTCTGGAAGACACTAATTGAAATCAACAACGGGCGGATTGGCGCTCTTTTTAGCTTGCCTGCCTTTTCAATATCTGCAGCAGTTTTAATTTTTGCAGAAAATTCACGTCAAAGAAGCATGCCAGTAATTGAATTTCGAGATTAATCGTCGTGAAACCAGGTGCTACATATTGTAGTAATGGCGTTTCGTGGGTTTGCACCTAACAGATAAATTCGTAAAAGTATGAAACTTTTTATTTTTGGTTTACAAACAATTTTTGCTACCATCAACGTCTTTGGAATTCTTCCATTGCATACCAGTGCCGGACGCAGAAAGTGGGCGCGGGTGGGGGGGGGGGGGGGACGTGGGAAAGACGTGTGGTCTCGCCGCTTTGGGAACCCAGATGGAAAATAAA
>KN726398.1:35862-50852 GCA_000816745.1 Ancylostoma duodenale
GGAGTCAATGGTACTGAGTAATGAAAGTGAAGAAGATAATGAAGCTCGGTTTACTGCCATCCTGCACTCTTGTACGCCGCTGCCCATTGGATGTGACAATTCTGCCCATATTCGAGTTGGGCTTTCCTCTCAGAGTATGACAGTTCCACGCTATTCTGAAAACCTGAATATTTAGAGACCAGAATTGCAGAGATGGTCGGAGACAGTACATCACTCCTCTGTCGAAGCCAAATCCAGCTCAGAAGCGGTCTACTCAGATTCCGATTGATTTAGCAGGATGACCTCCAGCAGGCAATCTCAAGTGTGATATGTTCAGCTAAGTTCCTGCTCGGTGCGGCAGTAAATTTAGATCAAAGTGACTAGTAATTGTGTCGACAATGCTTTCTGGTAAATCCTTCAGTCGATCAGACCGCGCTCTTTTCTAGACAGCCTGCATGGGCACAATTGAACTCTCTCCTGAGTGTCACAAACCTATGTGAGAACATATGTTGTTCAGATTCAGTTATGCGCATTATTCGAAGGGAAGCTGTATGGACTTGCGCCAGATATTATCTTACAAGATGTGTGCAATGAGTAAGGCAGTCCTCTGACGAACTGCGACCGGATCTTTTCCACCCTACGGTCACCTTCTTCAGATTCTTTCTTAAAGAAGTGAAAAAAACCAGATGACTTAACAATTTGGACCTACCGTACAAAAAAAAGACGTCGCCTCGGAGATGATAGAGCGGTTGTGGACGTTTTGGGCAAAAAGTACACTCCTGCAGGAAGTTTGAGCTGCGGTATTTCCGTCAATATACTAGTAGCTGTTCTGAATGCATTGCAAAAGGTGTTCATACAGACAAGCGTGGAGTCCACGTATAAGCAAGTGCTCAAGAGATACTACATGTACGGAAACGTAATGCAGCGTAGCACAATGGCTAAACCCATTACTACGTGCGACAGCAGCTTGACCGTTCCAGAAACCGTAATTCATCATAGTCAGATGGAGCATCGCACGGTTTCAATCTTCCCAACGTCGAGTCTCTTGAAACAATTACAGACAAGATCGTACATCAAAACATCTGCAAAAAATAATAACTAATTGACTTGTCAGCAAAGCTTCAGTAAATTAATGCTTAATATTCGGTGGAAACGCTATTGCTACCAACCATTTCACCCAGATCTTGGAGGAGAACAAGGCGTGCGTCGACTAATTGCCTAGTTCTTTCTCGAGTACGAATTTCTGTTGAATAAAAAGTGCATTCTACCCGTGACTGACTCCTTACCTCCAAGCAGCTGAATAGACACATCACTCTCATCACTGACGATCGTCAGCCTTCCGTCATCGATTTCATCATCTGCTGAAACATCATATTTTATTTCTCCTGATGCACGCGATCGAATTTAGAAGCGAGAAACCAAAACTGATGTCAAATTGTGCACAGATAGATGCTCTTATCGCAGCTAATTTAGCTTGTTAGCGCTATCGTCGACAGCCGTATTACGCGCTGCCACGGCTGTGCAATAGAAAAATTATAAAGTTACTCATGCATCAAAATTCTTATTAAACGACGAACAAATGAAGCAGGTGAAATGAAAGTACGGGAAGTGATAACGGTTAAACGACCCTAGCTCTTCGGAAGCTCCCACAGTTTGTTGCGCCTTGAGCGATCCGCGACTGTAAACGACGATGCAGAGCCTCGAAACCGGAAGAAGGCCAGTGGTGTGGGGTTTCTGCGTGCACCTTGTCCTGGACAAGCTGACGTGGTCCACCAAAACCCGAGCAAAATCACTTTTGTGAGCAGTTCGCGATCAATAAAAGAATTGTGTAGAACTCACATGCAACTCTAAAGTGATAAACTTGATGAAAGTGTCATACCAGAGAAAATTCATCGTTTTGAAAACATTTTTCCCACAAATTGTGTTATCATCAATTTTTCCATGAGCCCGAATACGCACAAGGAGCCAATATGCAACAACATAGGCTGCTCCACAGGAATCAGCACGAAGGTTTTGCGCAGGACTTAGCGCCACAAGGAAATCATGGATACAACTATCTAATTTCTGCGGCACTCATCCTAGTGAAATCCTCTAATATTTGTCACGCGTAGGTGTGAGATACAGTTCTCTCTATGGCTTGACATAGAACGGTCGTGGGCGCTGTGACGGTCCGCCTTCAGGACTGGCACTCGGCTGTTAGGAAAATGCGTTTTGAAACAACAATAATAAAATCATAAAAGACTAAGCCCAACAAAAAGTAGAAGAAACTCCAGCAGGTTTCATATGCAGGGAATCAGGGTGGCATCTATCCATTCTTGAGAGGGCCTTCATTTGAGTCCTTCCTGCATGTTTAGAAGTGAAAGATATGGTCGTGAATGCCCACAATTCAGTGCTACCACTCAAGCAGTTTCGCTGCAAAGCTGAGTCTCTAATGATGTTTTCGATGGTATTCCTATCCGCTATACTAGGTAAGCAGACGAATTCACCAACGCGAGATGAACAAAATTTTGAAAATCTGCGAAGAACGTTATGATGAGCCTCTGGAGGGCACAACAGAATCAGCACTATAAAACAAGCATAACTCGTGGAAAGAACAAAATAGTATGAGTAATTCCAAAAACTAAATAATATGAAAAACGCGCAGTATTTAGGAAATTGGATGTTCTGAGCGAGAAAAAGGGTTTATAGAGATTAATAATGAGTGGAAAGGAAGTAAATGGAGGAAAGCTGGGGATAAAAATGTAATTTTGATAGAAATGAGTTATGAAAACATCAATATGAAGAACTGCCATTTGCAATCTCTGTCTCCCTCAATGATATCCTCCAGCCCTCTGATGCTGCTACCCTGTCTAGTCTGTATACTGCAAAGGTCAGTATGATTAAAGGGCCAAGACCTGAGATGGGCGTGGGTCTCGTGCGGGAAAATAGAATGGGCGCGAGATTGCCACCTTCGTATGTTCGAAAAAGGCGACTAGGCCCAAATATCAAGCCATCCCGTTTAGATCTCCTCCACCCTCGACGGTCTCTCCGTTTAGCCTGTGAGGCGAAAATTTAAGACATTCTCCATTGAACCTGCCGGTTTGGCTTTTGTAGGAAGCCGCTGCTTTCTCACATTCATTTGAAATTACTAGTTTTTCCATTTCCACTTGAAATCACTAGCCTCTATCTCAATCTGAAGTTGCTACGTATCTTTGTATATCGTAAATATTGAACAAATTTGAACAAAAGTTCGGTAAGAAATTCAGAATTAATCTGCTCAGGAAAGTGATGAGACGCGGTGCTTTACGTTAGTAATTAGAGCCGCAGAAAGCGAGAAGACGGTGCGCGGGAAGCTCTGGCCATAGTTGGAGAACGTATCTCGTGCAAGCGATGCAAGTGCAGCCAGCAAATGTAAGCAAAGGCTGCGGCACATGATGGGTTCCACCACGAATTCCATTCTATGCACTTATGGCAAACTTCGGCCGTCAGCTTCGCATCTTCGCGAAGCACTGTCTACAATTGAGCCTCATGACGAGCGCTGCCCCCCTCCCCCTCCCCGAACGCTTGCGCTCTGGAAAATTTTGCTGCATTACCAGGATTCATGTAAGAGGATTTATATAAAAGTATCCAATAAAAGCCTGTTTTCCAAATTTTCCCATCCATCCCAAGTGTGAGCTTCTTGCAACCTTGGATGCGCCAATGAAGCGAAAGTGATTGTTTTTTCCTATATTGAATTAACACGTTTGCTGTGCATCATATCCGCTCATATGAGATCATGTCAATGTAGGACAAAAATTAATATTAGTTAATTAAACAGACGACGGAAGAAAAAGTGTTGGTGCTAATACTGTTGATGAATTAGACATGGTTCAGCATTAAAAGTATGATTGTTATGTGAGAAAAAATGCCCCACCCCGAAAAAGGATTTTTACAGTGTGAATAGAAATTCAGCCATGTATCTATAGATCCGAAAAAGGATTTTTACAGTGTGAATAGAAATTCAGCCATGTATCTATAGATGTATGTACGTAGCATGATATGAAGCAGTTAACCTGCATGAGGCGATCAAACTCACTAGTCCCCCCGTCCTTCCATGGCCGAGTTAGGGAGGGGACTCAGAGTCCCTTAGACAGAAAAATTCAGGCGCAAAGAACGAAGAAATGAGTTATGTAGCAGATGCCCACTTGTCACCTTACTGGTCCAAAACCACATCAAATCAAGAAATTTCGAAGGAAAAAGGGGTGGGGAGGGAAGGGAAGTGAGAAATAGGCTCCGACCCACACGCCGGCGATACAGATACGATCCCCAAGAGTACGAGGTTTACCAGGTCAACCACTTCTCCATTTCACGGTCAGAAACGAGTAGATAGACAAATGGCCCCGGGAGAGGATCCTAGCATAGGAGAATCCCCATTCAAGTCACACAAACGCCGAAAATAGTAAGTCCAACATTTTCAATGTCTGTTTCAGGATGACGGACCAATCGATGGGCACAAGGATCGAAGAGAATGACGTAGATGACAATTTTGTCAAAGAACCCGTGTCCGGATGGCTAAATCGGCGACAGAGGGGCAAGAAAAAACAAGAAAACAACAAGAAGACGGATTAACCACGTGCAGAAGCTCGTTGAGGGCCTGTATTCATGGATCTGGGTACGAAGATATCACACCGGCATCAATAAGGTTCGTGAAAAGCTTTTCACTAAAACTTTTTTTAAATTTCTGATTTATTCATTTATTTATTGAGATGATGGGAGAGATTAAGATGGGAGAAAAAATGAGGAAAATCGAGCAGAACGTGGTGATCGTCATGGAAAAACAACAGGAAATCGACTACAAGCTCTACATGATTACGCAGACCCAGTTCCAAATGATGAGAAAGATCGACGAGTTGAAGGAAGAAAGGCCGCTCAGAGACGAGGATGCGTTCGAAATACCAAACGATCTTGTTCAGATCGACAACGAGGACAACGTCCAGGAAGGGCCCGCTGCTCCTGTCCAAGCAGACCCATAGGAAACTCGAACGCGTTGTGAGGAGTCCGCTTGTGAAGAAGGATTTGCCCCCCCCCCGCCCGTGGGGCGAAGGGAGATCATGAAGTAGATCACTGTCCGGTGGAGCCACGCATTGCAGGAAGAAATCTCCTATTGAAGAAGAAAAGGCTGTGCCTTCGCTGCCTTGAACGATTTTGCATTGAACGTCACGAAAAAGTGTTGAGGACATTGCAGATCGAGGCCCTGTGAGTGTACTGATAAGGTAGTGTGATTAAAGGTCCAAGGGCCGAATATGGGTGGGGGTCTCGCGCATGAAAGGAGAATGCGCGCGAGATTCCCGCATTCGAACTTTCGTGAAGAACGACTAGGCCCAAGTTTGAAACCATCCCGTTTGTAGCTCCTCCATCCTCTCGCCGTTTATCCCTTTGGGCGAAGATCTACGAGGTTCACCTTTGAAGCTTCCAGTTTGGCTTTCGTAGGAAGCTACTAGTTGCTCACATTCATTTGAAGTTACCAGTTTTTTTCACCTCCACTCGAAGTTACTAGCCTATACCTCAATTTGAAGTTGCTACGTTGCTCTCATATGAAGTCGTCAGCTTCTAACTGCATATGAAGTTGTTTTCTTGTCTTTATTCGGAACAACACTCGCATTTGAGGTGATTGTTTCTTACGTTCCTCCGCCTCTTTGGTCAAGTAGGTAATATACACCTCTGGGGGTATATAAACCCTACCATTGTCATTATATGTATTCTTCTTATTCACACGCCTCACTCGCTTGTCTTGTATTCTGGTTCTTCTAATAAATGGTTCAACTACGCCTACCGGACACCACAACAATTTCATGATAACAAAACTTTTGCATATCTTGATTTCTAAAGCCACTTCATTGATTCCAGCATATCTTGACCCGAATATGAGGACAAATTGATTTAATAACAACGATGGTTGTGTACAAAACAGCTCGAGCGCGAGCTTAAGACCTTGATTGTAATTACGGTCCCGTCCCTTTGTTACAATCTGTCGTAACAATCAAGCTTGAATAAAATTTCATGAATAGCTGTACCGGGTCTACCTAGCGGTTTGCCTAGGTTGTCTCACCTCTGGATACAAGATTACTCCCTGCTCCAAGCCCAGCTTATCGGAACTGTATTCGAGTGTCCTTCTTCTTGTCCAATGTTCATGTTTATTGCCGCAGAGTATCTACCTTCATCGCAAGCTATCAACATTCCAAGAAGTGCGGCCCGCTGGGAAGGCTTGAGCAAATGTTGAGCCGTCACATCTGCTGGTCAGCAGTCACTGATGAAGAATCCACTAAGGCATTCTTCAGATATTTCCACTTGGTGAAGGTGCCGTTTGACAGTTGATGTACTTGCGTCAGTTTCATATGCAAAATCTCGCACCAATGCTTTTCCATTTCTTTAGGCAGCATCTCGCAGTACCTTCTGACTCAGTGCATTTTCAGTGGCACCACCTCCCTTGTTATTTGTACCCTCCCCCTCCCTCTACAGCTTTCAAACCAGCGCCTTTTTCTGAAACAAGCACATGCGCAAATACTGAGTTGATGTCAGCATTAGCTTCAGCTGCGTTATGACGGAGTTTGAACGCGTAGAACAGTATTTCCGGAAGTCACGGCTCTTCGTTTCTTCTTGAACAGACTAGCTGAACTTTGATTATTTCGATTTCAGAACATCAAAAGTAGAAGAATAGTGTTTGAATAGACGGAGGTTGGTTGATCGACCATTGCCGCTTGGTGCGCACTCCACTACGTCCTTAAAGGCAGCACCCCCGATAAATTTCATGCCCGAAATTTAGAGTGTTTCGGAGTCTGGACGATAGTCTCTACGCAAGTTGCACCGCCGAAGGCATCAGCATTCCCAAGATATAGCAAGTTAGACAAGGTATCCGGATATCCGCGGATGAGTTGTGGTGCGATATGAATCAGCTGTTTCCTGCCGCATTCAATCACTTTTCCAAAGAAAAGTTTGCCTTCCTGGCTCATTTAGAGAAGTTTTACATTGTGACGATCTGCTTCCCCCATTTACGCTCTTTCAATTGTTATTAAAACGAACGATCTATTCTTTATTAAAACGAACGATCTATTATTTCTCCCAGAACTTTCAGGTTTTCCATTATGATGTGAATTTCTGTTTGTTACCTCTTTACACTTAACCATAAGTTTTTTTTTTTTGTTTTCTTAAGGTACCTGTGGTTTCTTCCCCTTCGAAGAATCTGAAAAATTACTCGAGTATCTGGTTGCGCAATAAAATTTGTTGGCAACGCCATCGACTTCCTTGATCTACTCCATATGCGAACTCGGCCACCTTGCTATAATGCAGCAAATCGGAAGCATCCGGGAACCATTATTCCGTGGGTTCTGACAAAATTGATCATTTAATCAGGCTCGTCATAATCAGGAACCCAAGGTCGCGCTGGAATCTGGCTGCCAAAATTTTTCGTGGGTGCTGCCCTTCACTTTTTGATTTTGGCAAAGCTGCTCGACCGTTTATTGCACCGCCAGAGTCATATTTTACCATTTTCTTGCTGTTTTCAGCGTTTAGCCACGTGTCATGACTTCCGCTCCACGATCAAAAACAAGCCGCGCGATCTTGCTGTTAGCCGGGGAGAGTCGTACTGGAGTGCCTTCTTTGATCAGTAGGTACCGGAACGACGTTTTGGCCAGCTTTCTTTCCTGTGCTCAATTTTCTAATTTATATCAACTTGTTTTATTCATTTTCTTCTCTTAAAGCATATTTAAATGCGTGTAGAAGGCTCTCATTCGTTGAGAAGAAAAAAAGCTGAACGTTACTGTACGTTGAAGCGAAGTGCACTATAGTGCGAATAGGTGTTTTCGCATAGGTGCGTGTCCAGTCCGCTATAGTCGTTCCGCTTAAGTCATTCTTTTTTTCATGAGTTCTAATTGAGATTTCTGATCTGTTTCAGGTGTTCTGCATTTTGAGCGAACGATTGGGTTAGTTAAGTCCTAAATACCGCTTCTGCATACGTTTCGTTGTTTTCGTCCTTAGTTTGTCAAGGAGAACCTCATGTTCTGGAAAATATCTTTTGCGCCTCGTTGCTCCTATTTGCGCTTTAGTACACTCTTCCTTTCCCATGAACTTACCTTCTATAATATAGGATTGCTTCGTAACAGTGATTCAACGCCTTTAGCAAGGACGACAAACAAGGAAATAAACTACGTGCAAAGGTAGGGTCGATAGAAAAAAACCTAGAAAAGAAATCCTATTCATTTTAACAGCTAAGAAGTTGCAGGTTTAGACTCAGGCCTGGTCGTCTAGCGCGATTCGGTTTCCTGCTCAACGGCAGAAAAAAAGCTCTACAAAGAACATTCTTCATATAATAGGGTTTGTTGGAAATTCGAGCAAAATGGTGTCAGAAATGAGGCAATCATTTGTTCGATTTCATAGTTTTGTGGTGCCGAGCTTCAGAAATGGAATACATTGTAATCGAAAGCCAGCATCTCCGCCAAACCCTAACGCATTTGGTTTTGCATTCGAAAAGATTCTTTTGGAATGCGTATGTAGCGGTAACGCGCCCTCTACATTTCTGCTTGACTTTAGATAAATTTGGCTCCTTTCTGGCTTGCTACGTCGTCAAAAATCGCGAGAACAGTAGAATCTCTCAGAACCGTTCACCTTGCCTATTTTCAGCTCTTTCGAGGTGTAGACGTTTGATTGAACTCCTTTCATTATCAGCTCTGGGTCTATCCAGTTTTTGACTCGAAGATGTACTTTATCGTGAGGTCAAAACAGCACCTATTCAGTGTATTGCTGGTTCATGATTTAAAAAATTGATCTTAGACGAGCTATTATCTAAATAATTCAGACGGCTTCGAATTTTTTATAATATATTTGCATTAGCGAAAGTACATTTGTACTCTTATTACAATCCCATTTTCTTGTGTATGTGAATTGCTGAATTGAGATACATTCGAGAATTGTTATATTCATAGAAGCGTATAAATATAGCTGTCGAAAATAGGCGGTATTTTTTCAGCTCTCGCGTCACAAATGTCTTTTCTGTAACTGCGAAGCATGTGAAACTTTGATTGCTTCGCTTTTAAAAATACTTATCAGAACAGACTGGTAACACTCTTCTCCGAGGAAGATCGCACCTTCTATAAACTCTTTCCTCATCATTGTGACATGTACCTACTAATAAGATAACGGTGCGGTTCCATTCTGGTCTACTTAATAGCTTTAAACGGGATATTAATACTATTTTCTGCTGACATGAAGTGAAAACAATTGTTCTTCGCGTATGTTTTAGCAGTGAAATAGAAGCGTGTATCAGAGGTGGACGCAGAAGCGGGCAGCTAGGGCCACTGGAGGAGGGTGGGGGGGGGGATAGGTAATGGGGTTTTTATCGCTTCGGAGTCATGAATTGCCGGAATTTCAAAAATAACCAAATAAAAATATTAGATCCTCTTATATAAATCATGGTTGTGCAGCAGAATGTTTTTGCGCACAGGCATAGGGGGACTAGCACGTGATCACATGCGCTCGCCGTGAGGCTCAATTATAGAGTGTGTCTCGCGAAGATACGCAGCTGTGGGAGCATTCGGCCGATGTTTCGTCATAGGTGCATAGAGTGGAAGTCGTGCTGGGACCCGCTGTGTACCGCAGCCTTTGCTTACATATCTGCTGAGTGCCCTCGCACCACGCTCCTCATCACTTTCCAAAGTGAATAGTTTCTGCACTTTCCCAACTTTTTTCGAATATGTTGAATGTGTACATATGTATATAGGAGGATTCAATCAGTACGAGTCATTTGAAGTGTTGGTGAATCATGTACTTTTCAGCCATGCAAGTGTTCATCGTCGGTGGTTTTATGAGGCACTAGAGTTCCTCTAAGGACCTTTGCTACTCTATCGTAGTGTCAAGATCTTTGTTTCACCAACTATGATTAGCAACGTCAGAAGTGGGCGACTAATACACCGTTCATTTGTGAGTTCATTGTTCCTTTTTTTGCTTTTTTATCAGAAAAGTTTGCATTTCATGATCATTTATGATATAATTGTTTCCTTTTAATGGTTGTGTATGTTCGAGCGTGTCAAAACTTGACTGCTCTACATGTTAGAACATGTTCGTACTCTAACTTGTCGAAACGTGACTGATTTACATGTTAGAGCGTGTTCATGTTTAAACGTGTCGAAACTTGGCCGCTTACATGTAAGGACGAGTATAGTGAATTCCCCTAACAATTGGTATCGAAACGTCCCCGGTGCTGTCGAAGGGCGGTGGCGCAGAGTGTGTGCGCGCTGTTCGCACGCACACTCGAGCGGGTTCGAAACCCGGCGAGGCCCAAAGCCTTGCAAACTTTGCAATAGCAATATTGCTAGGAGACCGTTGCACACCCCTCAAGTAAAACTTGCAAAGCGGGTCTGCGCCCCCTTTCCGCCGTCCCTTGAGGCACCTCCGTCACTCGACCATAGAGGGACGGGGGGACTGAGTCCGAAAACTGGGGTGGTTTTGGTAGGTTGGTGAGAGTACGTGAGGCACATCGTAAATGGGATGGATGGGTTATTACATGTATATCCCCATAGTTAATAGTGTTATATCCTCTTATATAAATCATGTAGTGCAACATCACTTTTTTTCTCTTTCTATGCTATATATTGTTGTTGCTTATAGCTCATCTTAGCCTTTCGCATTGCAGCGTATATGGGATGGATCATGGTTTCGGTCGTCAACATCTGACCCTTTACAAGTTGGGCCCAGCCTAAGGTCATCACGCCACGTTGCGTCATTAGCGTGTCTTGATCTTGCCTTGATTTGTGGGCGGTCCTTGCAACATAGCGTCTACTTATATAGGTTGGTGCTTCATCCTCAACTCAGACAAATTATCTTCAACAGCGTAGTAATGTTGGAATGTTATGTCAACCTTTCCCAACTTTCCTTGTTCTGCCCTCACTACCTGTTCTTTCTGTTTCCTGTTCGAATTTCTACTACTCGGTGTCATTCTATGGTAACCTTCTGGAGTACTTTCAAAATTTCAGATGTCCTCCTTCGCGTCATTTGTGTCCACTGATTCCTTCGATTTTTCGGCAGACTACCAGTTTGGCCCAATAACGAAGGAAGACGAAGAGGTAAAGAATTTCCAGCGTAGTTATTCCTTCAATGTTCTTACCTCGTCCTTGTTTCAGGTCTGGTGTGCATTTTTTTCCGCGAGGAGGCGCCCAAGCAGTCAGGCCAAAAAGGACTACGTGAAGGAATGGCTGAGTGCCAATGAAGGTATGAGTTCAACCTACTGTATCGAATCTTTCATCTAAACTGGTAATTTAGTTTTTTGGAAAGGGAGCTCGCTCCGTGCGAATCATATTCGGCACAAAGAACGTCGAGCAGCTGAAGGTGCGCTGCACCAATCCACGCATACTGCCCCATATCCTTCGCTGCCTGTGCACAACCCATGCAAGGATGCTCCGAAAAGAGAGGAGAAAAGAGAGGAAGCCGTAACGCGCAGAAGTGCCCGCATCGCTTCTCTCGCAGATCGTCGAAAAGTGACCGCATCGGTCAACAATGTAAGAGATTTCTTATTCTGATTAGGTTTCTGTTGTGCTCCTATAATAATTCTATACAGTTTTATTTCAGAACCCTTCGCCAAAAGCAATCAGTCGCAAGCAGGAAAGGAGAAGAAAATAGGGGTTCTCGCCTCTTCAACTATGAAGACACTTTCTCTCCGTTTATCGTTGAAATACTCTCTGTTTAACGTTAAAAGAAATAAAATTTTCATACTCTATTATGTGACTGTATGAAAAAAAGACACTTGTGCCCGAGTGAAACATTCACGTATTGTAACGTGAAATGTCGACGTTTCGAGTTTTTGTTGAAGGAGACCACAGTGTGCCACTTTCACGCATAAAATACAACGACGACGTTCTCAGTGAGGGATTCAGATGCATTGATGGTGGCCTTGGTGCACTGCGATATTTGAGAGATGCAAACACGTGGTTAACATGCTTATTTCTACAATAATTACGCGAGGGTTGTACAGTTTCGGATTCAGTAAACAAAGCGTAAATCATGTTCAGAGTATGCCTTGCCGGCCCTTAGGATAGCATAGGGGATTGGATTGAATTCAGAGTTTTATCCGCTGGTGTGGTAAATTAGACTAAAAGCCAGTTTTGTCTTCGCTTCACAACAACATTTCGCAGCTCATTGATGATGTTAGGCTTCGCACACTATACATTCAGGGTCTGTAAGAGCCTACAGCGTGCCCAGAGATTCTATTCTGCACGAATTTCAGATTCTATTGAATCATTCTGTATGACTTTGAGATTCAGTTCAATTACCTTGTACGAATTTGAGATTCTATTCAATTATTCCGTAAGAAATATACGTTTGGAAGGATTAAAGAGCGAGAGAGCTGCGCAGTGTGAGAATTTCTACGGCACAGTTAAGGCATGCAAGGACTGAAGTGTAAGATTCGTACGCTATTAGAAATCCGTGCCAGCTCACTGTAAGAATTAGAGAACGTGGAAGTTGCACAGTATGAGGATTTCTACAGCACAGGGTACACATGGACTGTAAAATTTATACACTATTAAAATGCTAAGGCAGCTCACTGATGATGTGTTAGGCTTTGTGCGTTATAATGCAGGATTTGCAGGGGTTCTTACAGCATGGTCAGAGATTCCATTTAATTGTTCTGTTACTTATATGAGAGATTTGCTTCAGTACAGGAAGCTATCTTTATGCTTGCTGAAGCTCTGAGAATACGAAATTGCTACGGTACTCGGCATAAAATATCTTACCCTCGCAAATTTTACTTTATTTCAAAGTCTTTGCTCACTGAGGACTTTTTTTTCAAAATGTAGATTCATTTTCCATATGTCCATGCACAGTTACCATTTCCAATCTTTCTTTAATTTCTGTAATGAAGTAGCAGGTAAGCACTTCTGTTCTTTGATCTAAGGTAAACACTTTTGTTCTTTGATCTTTACATCCTTAGCGCTGCACAGTCGCAATGTCTTCCGGACATAATCGCTGCTGGCGTTGCAGGTGCATGTCCTAAGGAGTCGTGGCAGTTGGCTCTACACGCACTGTAGCGCTTGAGGTCACTATGTTGCTTTCGCCAGATTCATGTTCGGGCCACCCCAATGAGTATAAAATCACGGATCTTGTTGTGTGGGGTCCAGTAACTGGTACTTGTCCGTGCAATAGCTGATCTTAGTTGTCTTCATAAGTTCTATCCGTAAAATTCCGAGTAAATTTGGCAATTTCCTACTATTTCTGCTAATGTTTTCTAAATTCTTTTCCCAGACCAATCCTAGGAAAAAAGCCCTTAACTCCACCTGTTTGCCAAATATGCCATAACCCAAAGAAAACTTCCGCTGATGTACAGTAGTTGCTATGTTTTCGTGTGGTAGCTGGTCTTAGTTGCCATTAGGAATCTTACACCCGCATTTCCGGAGGTAATTGAGAGTTTTTGGTTTCTTAATTCTTCCTAAATTTCTCTGCTATGTTATTACCAGCGCTCCAAAAAATCACAAATAAAACTTTATGGCAAGCCCGTCCATCTAAAATGTGTTTGTCGTTGTCTATCGAGAAGTTGTGTCTGGACGCCTTCGACCGTCTTCTGGTTGGTGCGGAAATCTGAACTATACCTATTTCCCTACTCTTTTCTCCCGTAAAACCTGGTGGAATAAATAAAAGTCGAACACCTCTCCAAGGGAGTTTCCCTTTAGAAAAGCAGGATCTACCTCAACGCATCTTTTCCTGTCTTCCACCCTTCCGAACAATTAAGGGCGCTCTTTCAGGATCAAACGGCTAGCTGAGATGTCAGAACAGACAGGAACAAGGAAGAGGAAAGCACCCACTTCTGCGCAGACTGCGGTAGGTTCTTCCCTATTGTATTATTAAAATGCTATTCTGTGCAATATGGCAGTAGTCGATCGAATTCACATCTCTAATGTCTTCTCATATATCGTTTTCATTTCATTCAAAATCTGGCAATTCCAACTTATTAGTGTGGCAGTTGCCTTCTTGGTTTCATATTATTCCAAAAAGAAGTAATGTGAGAGAAGAATTTGGTGCAATCAGTTTATATAACTTACTAATCACACTGTACTTTTTTCACTTTACACAACTCAAATGAATGTTGCGATTCTCTCCAAAATGAATCCGTTTCATTTTAGGATGCGAGCTACTGCGCTTCGTTTGGTTTCCCTTGTCGTCGATATGGAGAAGCACAGGTGTTCAACGAAACAACTGGAACTACATGCGCATGTTTTCTCTACGAATCTGCACTACATCGAGTGGAAACGGAGGTATGGCTTGAGGATGAGGCTATGTACGCATTTCTCTTGCTCACCGTTGCTCACAGTAACATTATCGCAATTGATCCTTTGCTTATACAGACTTCTTCTTCTTACACAATTTCTCAATATCCCATTCGTCAGCACATCTGCTACATTCCGCTTCACATGCGCAGAGGAAGTCACTGGGGTCTTGCCGTTTTTGACACGTGCTGCGGCACTATTTGCGTATACGATTCTTTCGCGCACTTGTACAATTATTCCGCACTGAGACTTGAACATGATGAGCCTTCACTTATCAATCTTTGGCAGAAAGTCACGGATCTGCCTTTACTTCGCATTGTTGTTGCAGGTAGCGAACTGGTTCATCGTCAAATTGATGGTGTTAATTGCGGTGTGTTCGCGTGCATATATGCTGAGCGTCTTGTTCGCAATCTACCGACGAAAGCCGAGGATCCAACACCTTCCTTCCTTTCATCCGCCAGGCAACATATTTCGCACTGCCTTAGGGAGCGTTTCATTGTGTCCGATGAGCCTGCTGTTGGTACGACTCCACTCCCTCGCATTTTCGGTCATCTGTTTAATACGCGTAATATCTTGCGCTTCCAAGTTACTGCTAATGCATTGCCGGTGCATTCTTCCGAGCACATTTCGGGTATAACTCGTCCAACTTCTTCTGATCTGCTCGATGCACCTCCCCGTGCTTCTGCTGTTGATGTCTTGCCGGTGAAATCTTCCGATCACATGTCGGGTCTAACCCGTCAAACTTCT
>KN726399.1:0-13185 GCA_000816745.1 Ancylostoma duodenale
AAGTTGCGCAAGCCATAAAGAACATGAAGAAAGGAACGGCTCCCGGCCCAGACAATATTATAACTGTTTCGTTTCAACATTGACATGAACGGTTGGCAAGAACAGAATTGTTGATTGACAGGTTTTTGGAAAGTTGTACACATTTCTATTCAGTGTTCACTCTGAGTATCCAGGAAGAAAAACGAAGCCTAGAAAATTGGGAACAATGTTGTTTGGCCGTTTATTACAGACTTCTCAATAATCACCTTGATCACCTTGACTCCTGTTGATCTTCGGATATACCGAGCGGGCGCCAGCAATCCTTCCATTTGTCCCTCTCGCGTTCCAGAGTCGTCCAATGGATTCTGTCCACATGAGGGACACGAAGAGCATTGTATCTTTCCTTGAAGGACTTCGTGAAGAAGTCTGACCATGGGGTCGGTGGTCTCCCTGTTGTGCGCTTAACGTTCCGCGGAGTCCAGTCGCTGACGGCTCTTGTCCTACGGTTGTCCATAAGACGCATCACGTGTCCGGCCCACCTGATCTTACTCAACTTGACGTAAGCGGCAGCGTCCCTGATCTTCGACTGTTGACGCAGGGTGGAGCTTCGTATTCCTGCCCTCACTTGCGTGAGGCGGGTTATTCCTAGCATCACCCTCTCGATAGAGCGTTCGACGACGCTAACCGCGTTCTCATCCTGCTTGCGCAGCGCCCAGGTTTCTGAGGCGTACGTCAAAGCAGGGAGAACCGTTGTGTTGAAGAGGTAGGCACGGAGCCTGGTGTTTTTCGTCTTCTTCACTACGTCCTCGATGCTCTTGTAAGCTCCCCAAGCCGCTCGCTTCCTCCTGCCCAGCTCTGGAGCGAGGTCGTTCATCATGTTGACTTCCCGACCTAGATATACGTAGCTGGAGCATTCGGATATGGTCGTTCCGTTGAGCGAGAATGGGGCATCCGGGACCCATCCGTTTTTCATGAACATCGTCTTCGTCAGATTCAGTTGGAGACCGATCTTCCCACACGCGTCATCGAAGTCGGCCAGCATCCGTTCTGCTTCACTGATGTTTGGCGTTATAAGGACGATGTCGTCAGCGAAGCGAAGATGGTTAAGTCGCCGGCCATCAACTTGCGCTCCCATGCAATCCCATTCTAGTCTTCGAATGACGTTCTCAAGAGTGGCGCTGAATAGTTTTGGCGACACGGTGTCGCCTTGCCGAACCCCTCTCTTGACGTCGATGGTGATGTCGTTGTAGAATGGAGAAATCCTGGTTGTGAAGTTGCTGTAGAGCTCACGAAATATCTTGATGTATTGAGTAGGAACGCCCTGGTTCCTCAGGGCTTCCAGGATCGCTTCTGTCTCAACGGGGTCGAAGGCTTTCTTCAAATCGATGAACGTGAGACAGAGGGGCATTTTGTACTCCTTCGATGAGTCTAGTGACGGTGTGTATGTGGTCGATCGTACTGAATCCTTTTCGAAACCCTGCTAGCTCTCACGGCTGTCCTTCATCTAAAGTCCTTTCGATCCTGTTTAGGATCACTCGCGTGAAGAGCTTGTAGACGACGGACAGTAGGCAGATTGGGCGATAATTGCCGATGTCCTGCGGGTCTCCCTTCTTGTACAGCAGCACGGTCCTGCTGGTCTTCCATTGGTTGGGTACCTTGCATTCGGACAGGTATCGCGTGAAAAGCCTAGCCAACGTGTTGATGAGAACGGTAGGTTCTTCAGATGTTCTGGTCGAATCCTGTCGGGACCCGGTGCTGTACGATTCTTCACCGACTTGATTGCATGTCGGACTTCGGAAGGGAGAACCGATGGGACAACATACCCATCCTCCTTGAGATGACATTGAGGGAGGTGGACGTGGCTATCGAAGAGATCCGAGTAGAAGTCGTAGATGACCGAGATCCGAGTAGAAGTCGTAGATGACCTTTTCCATTACCCGTCTCCATGAAGAAATTGTTCCATCCGGGCGCAGGAGGGCGGACATCTTGGTCTTGCGGTTGGCGAAGTCTCGGCGGGCACTGCGAATGCTTTTCCCTGCCTCTGCGGCTTCTGCCAACACTGCTGCTCTTCTCTCCTTGGGGTCTTCTTTTATCGCTTCTCTGCACCGTTTTGCGAGCTCGGACGTTAGCTGGTAGTTGCCTGCGGCTCTCGCTGGTCTCGTAGGACAGGTGCCTCTTGGTGGTTCTTGAACCCTCGGCTTTCTTTGCGCTGTCGCGGAGATGCTGAACAAGCCGATCGTACTTCTCGTCGATGTTGTCGACAACGGCATCTTCCCAAAAGCCGGCTAACGAAGTGAAAAGACCCCAATTGACGACGGGCTTGGGACTCTACTTCTTGAATTTTGCGGCTTTCTCTCCTCTGCGCGAAAAGAAGAACTTAGCGCGAAGGAGGCGATGGTCTGATCCGGTGTAGAACTTCGGTACAACACCGACGTCGGTCAGGCAGAACCTTCGATTAACGATGATGTGGTCAATTTCGCTATGGTACTCTCCACCGGCTGAGTCCCACCTCCATCGAAGGGAGGTTGGCTCCTGAAATTGTAAGATACCATGGATGGTCTTCGTCGTAATGATGAACTCAGACAGTCTCTCTCCCTGTTCGTTCCACGGTAGACCGTGGGTACCGATGTGAAGTTACTCAGGCGTTCTCTTAGGTCCAGTCTTAGCGTTAAAGTCGCCAACGATGACCTTGTAGAACGTGTGATCTTCCCTGTAGAACTTCCCCAAGTCCGTAAAGAAGGCCTCAATCTCCTCTTCGTCGTAGCTGGATGTTGGAGCGTAGGCGACGAAGATAATCACGGCCGGCATTGATCCACATCTTCTCAATCGCAAACGTCCGATTCGGGTTGTTAGTTGTTCGAACGAATCGATGTTCTTGATCAAGTTCGTGTTGACGAGGACACCGACTCCACCAACTCCTCTACTGTCGCAGGTTCCAAAAAACAGTTCTTCTCCTGTATCAAAGGTGGCGTTCAGTGGCCGGTGTCTCCTCGTCTCGGTCAGTCCGATGACGTCGTATCTGATCTTCCTGGCCTGCATCATCAAATCCTCGATGGAAGCCTCCGATGCAAGCTTGCGTTCGTTGAAGCTACAGACCGTCATCATAGTCCTTCTGGTTTTAGGCAGCCTAGATAACCCCTCGGACCTCGTCCTCACTGGCGCTGCCGTACCAGTGACTCTTCCGAGATCAGGGGAACACTCTCTATTATTGCTGTGTCGAGCTTGAGAAATATTACCCCACAGGAAATAGCTTGCTGGGCTCTATTTCCCCGTGGGTAGCTAGGTAAGATTTCACTGGGAAGTTAGCCGAGCTTCCCGGGAGTGGACGATGAAGCTTATTTGTTGGAGGCGTCTCCGAACCGCCTCCCTTGTACCTCCCAGTCACTTGAATGCAGGGCTTTTGGTCGGATAGATGTGCAACAATCTGCAGACACGTAAGCACACCCACGCACGCATGCATGAACATACCCACGCGCTGACAGAATGTATGGATCGTTCCGACACTGCAGAAACAGGGAGTCCGTCCGCTGAATCCACAAGCGTCTCAGGGCAGGCACAAGGTCGCGTGTGGTCCGCGATTAGCCCCCTATCCGCCACCTGGGACGCGCCACGTAGCCTCGCTACTAACCGGCTGGGATCTCTCTTATGAGGGAGGTCCGTGGTTCTCAATAATACTACGCAAAATTTGAAGGGTACGGTAGAAGAACTTTGCGGACACATGATTTCTTCGATTATTTGAAAATTATTCAAGGCGGAGTCGATTCGAATTTCGAATAAATTCGAAAATGGACTTTTTTCGAAGAGTCGAATTTCGAATAAATTCGAAAATGGACTTTTTTCGAGTAGTCGAATTTCGAATTATTCGAAGTTGAATGTTTATTCGAATCTTTTATTCGAATACGTTATTCGATCCGAAGTATAGTGGGAAGAACGCCAGGACGCAGGTCCACGAACGGAGAATGGGTCTGCCCTGGCCCAAAAAGCCCAATAGTGGGGAAAACGCCAAGATGCACGTCTGCCGGTGGAGTTAGGACGCGCTAAGCGCTCATTTGTGTCTCAGTCGAAACATCTCTACTTCCTCCCAACATGTAGAAGCTCATCAGTTGGACTATCTCAGAATCATTCCAGATGATTGTTCGCATGGCATTAATTACACTGTATTGTTCACATATACTAAAGCCATGTGGAAGATACTCCTATTCAGAGTTGGGAGTGGCTGTTCATAACGGGTCCATAGGCACGCAAGAAACGTAACAAAAAGCATAGGTGGTAGCATAGGTGGTATCATTGCATTGGAGATTTGCTTTACATGTAGATGCGTGATTAAGAATTTGCAATTTGTTTGAGCTCAGCTAATGATTAGTTTCGCTTATTTGTTAATTTTCTAGGCTTTTTGCATGTGTGGAGCTTCCTTTCGCACATACCTCAAGTGCCCCACCCCACTTTCTAGCGTCCCGAAGGGGCGCTAGCATGTAATATATCATCAATCTATCCATACGTTTCATTATACATACTAGCTACCCTTCTATCTTACTTCTTATGCATGGCATTATTAGTTTTTTCATGTCTGCTCTGACCACGTCGTGCGGTAGGCTTGTAAACAAACTGGTGAAATCTGCTGAGAACAACTTTTTGCATTCATTTACATTATGTATGCCCTTTACTACTGCTATGCTATTGTCGATATCCCAAAATAGTTTTACTCCTGTTCTCTGTTTTATTACGTCGCAGTAACTGCGGAAGTGTTTGCGGAAGTGTGAAAAAATGATCTGTAGTTTTGTCGCTAACAGTTTACTAGTGCTATCTTTAGCTTCAGTTATATATCGGAATTTAATAGATGATTTATGTATTTTCGAAATTCCATAGTTTCTTGGCACTATATCACACCTTTCATTTTGCTTAATATTTTATCCTTCCATTAGTCTTTCTCGTATTAAGTCTAATGTCACCCTTCTGTAATGTAGTAGCAATGTATGTACAGTGGACGTCAATGGCGTTGGCCCATCTGCGGCCTCTAGAAGGACGCCGCGCAACCGCGCCGCCCACGCCATAACCGATGTTTTCTGTAGCTCTTCTGCTATTTCGAGCAGCTTTTCACCCGATTCTAAGGATTTTCGACCAAATCGGGAAGAAAAGAGCCTAGAAATAGCATTCCGGCGGCAGACGACACCGATACCGGCGCGCACGGCGCGGTCGCGCTGCGTCCTTCTCGAGGCCGCAGATGGGCCACCGCCATTGCCGCCCACTCTACTCACTTCACTGTTCTCTTGCTCCATTTCTTTAGCCATCATATTGATATAGAACTTCTTGCAAGTGAAACTGTAATTGGAAGAAACCTTATCTATTGATGCTACTGCAAAGTGCTTGTGTATTTCTTCCAGTTCTTTAGAGCTGTATTTTCTTTCCTCCATCTGTCTAAGATCATATAGATTGTAGAGTTTAGGTTGTATTCGTTTGTGCATATATTTTACAACTTCTCCCACAATACGTTGTTCCCCAACACTGCTAACTCTGACTTTGACTAGTAGCTTTCAAACTAGTTCACTGGCTATTTTATTCACCTCTGCCTGAATATTACTCTTAGTTACCCTGTTATTTGTTCTATATTTGGTGCCCTTCGCACAAAAATTCCTAAGTTTGTCATTTTTGATTATATTGAGGTTGCCCGTGCATATGTGATTGTGGTGTGCATCTACAAATTCTTCGTATTCTTTACAAGTGCAGTCATTTCTCAGAATATCGTCAATGTCTGGTTTTCTTAGATTTCGTAGGAACTTGTTGTAGTTTAGACAGTCTTAGACAAACTGGAGGATTAATCTCAAAACTGACATTAACTTTCACGTCTTTGAATTCCGTACGTACTGTAGAGTAGCTTCCTATAAGTTGCTTAATGGGTATGCCGTTGCATATCTTGTTTAGCTTTATTCTACTCATTACCTCGTCACAGTATTGAGCGCTTATGAACAAGTTTTCTTTGTCTTCTTTCATTTTGCTTTGCCTTTCCCAAAATGGATGTGCTATCAGAGAATAGATCTTATATTTTAGTTCATAAGAAAAGTTATGGAACTGTGGGTGGAAGGCGTTCATAAGAAAAGTTATGGAACTGTGGGTGAGTCTATCTACATCCTGTTTGTTAAACATTCTGAAATACTTGCATTGGACATTTCCACCTTTACTGTTCATATCTTCTATTATATTATGTGTTCTGTCGTTGCATTCGCTTTTCTTCCTGGATCGCCTCTTCTTACCCCTAATCCTACTTCGTTTGACAGGACATCTGAAGTGCGCATTATCTTTTTTCTCTAACGGATTTATATTATCGGATATGTTACCAAACCCTTTAATCTGATCGTAAAAGCTAAACGGAAAAGTGGTAATCATGTATTTGATCCACTTTAGCTCCTTGTCTCCTAGCTGCTGCTTGATGTTATCATCCTCTACTACGTGATCCACTATACACTTATTTTTAATGGATTATGCCCTGTGTTCTTAAAGTGTGATACTAAAAATGTGCTGAGAGTCGTTTTTACGAAGCTTCGTTTGTGTTGATTATTTCTTCTCCTGGGGGATTGCGTGGTCTCTCCGACATATTGCATGTGACAGGTTAGGCAAATTATCATGTAGACTACGTTACGAGACAGTTTGAATTTCTTGGCTTGTTAGACCTAAAGTAGTAACTGGCGGTTGAGCTTTTGACACAGTTGATGAAATTGATTGTGTTACATACTCTGCAATTCCTTCTTTTGCATCTTACCCCCACTTCGCTGTTAGATTGCATTGGTTGAACTATTCTGCATCGATTGTTTAGTTCAGAAGTACTAGACACGAACAACACTGAATATGTATTGGTTGATTGTTCATTATTGTTTTTGTTTGTGGACCTCAATCCCTTTAGCCGGAGCAGGTCCTTCCTAGGCTCTTATGCAGTTTCCTTATCAGAGGGTGTTTACTCCTCTGCTGGGGCAATCCTTTTCCTCGCTGGAGAGCGATACCCGTGATGCAGACTGCTTTGGATATTCATGCCCAACACCAAGCCAGGGTTCTCCCGAACTTGCTATTTATTTACTATTCAAGACGTTCACTAATCTCAGCGGCTATGTGAATGCTGTTACCATTACTTGTTTTGCACTGTAATGCATTGAATTATGTGTTTCTCAGTACTGTGTCTATTGATTTGTTTTTCGTTAGATGTATTGCTATTAATAATTGAATAATTGTATTAGTATCAGTGATCTAGTATTCATAAAATATGTATAATTAAGTAAATACTTTAAAACCCTTCGAATGGAATACTTACTGGAACATAGGACCTCCCAGTAATTACTAGCTAATAGCGTTGATGCTGTCTATGCTTTAGCCCCTCTATCACTGTGACTGTAGATTAGTTTGTGCTACTCTAACCGTAATCCTACAAATTTAATTGCTTGCTTAATACCCACTAGTAGGTCTTTTGCCTTTTCCAGCTCTCAATGCTAGAGAATGGGTATTGCTTTCATAGTATGTTTGTGGTTAGGGTGAATTTATTATCACAACTGTATACACCTCGGGTCTGAGCCTACTCCAGCTCTTAATGCTGGAGGATGGATATTCTATTTAACTGATGGCTCTCCTAATACTACGTCTCCATGGGATTACTTGCTAGTAGCTTCGATGCTGTTTATGCCTTGCCCTCCAACACTGTGACTGCAGAATAATATGTGTTATTCTAACCGTAATCCTACAAATTTAATTGCTTACTCAATACCCACTAGTAGGCCTGCCATGCCTTCTTCAGCTCTTAATGCTAGAGAGTGAGTATCACTTTCATAGTATGTTTGTGGTTAGGGTGAATTTATTATCATAACTGTAGCCACCTCAGGCCTGAGCCTACTCCAGCTCTTAAAGCTGGAGAGTGGATATTCCTGTTAGTTGATAGCTACACTAATACTACGTCGATACAGGATTACATAAAAGTTAATGCATTGCATGGAGTTGACTAGTTCTCTTTAATACCGTCAACCAAATATGAGTGCGTTCTTCTCTCCTACACTGTTTGAATTTCCCGCCAGCTCGCCTTGGGGAACATCTGTGGACAGCGGTGGGCGCGTACTCAGACACAATTCCGTTCGAGCGGGACGCGGCATGGCTGCGAGCGGGCTCCGGTAGAGCGGGCGGCAGTCATGTCGCGTCCCGCTCGCACGGTCATTGCAGCCCGCTCGCACGGTTTTCGCTGCCCGCCCGCACGGGTGTTTCTAGTTGTCCATTAACATGACGCTTCATTCCATTTTGAATAATTCTGCACAGATTTTCCTCCCCATTAACTACGTTCCTCTAGAGATTTGATGGTGGCAGTCATACTGCTCAATATGTTTTAAGACAATACAATAATTCAGCTTTTATTGGACTCTAACAATGAATAGTAGCTCCACAAAACTGGAAAACTTCAATGGGAGGATCGGATGAGATTGGCCAACGCTAGGAGCAATGGCAACAAGTAAACATCATAACCAGAAAAACTATCGCTACCCTACCATTTCTGCACCAAAATCTTGAAATCAAAATTTCCTCTGAAATTTTGTCTATGAAAGTTATTTGACACGCTGGTCACCAATGCCACACTCATTTTGTACCGCCTTTTCTGTGGAGTCACGGTATACACGCGGTTGATACGATATACGTTGATACTATATCTCACTGTATCTTCTGAAACTTTGCATTGAGGGGTTATCTCATGCGGTGATCACGAGTACCAGCATCAATTTTCATGAATGAGCATGAGAAAGTGAAATCTTCATAGGAGTTATTGTTGCTATTCGTGATCAACACATGAATTAATTCCACTCTGCAAAGCTTCGGAAGATCTACTATTATATGTGTATTTCAGAAGATTTGTGAGTTTGTACGTGCGTGCGCACAATGGCTTGAGATGGCGCGTCGTATCTAGCGCGGGTGGATAGGTATTCTCCAAAAAGGAGAGTTCGACAATCTGTAAATGTGGGGTCGGTGTAGACGTGCCTGTTGGGTTCTCCAACACGCTGAACACGGCTATCTACTATTATATATTTCAGAAAATTTGTTTGTGCGTGCGTGAGCACAATGGCTTGAGTTGGCGCATCGTATCTAGCGCGGGTGGATAGGTATTCTCCAAAACAGGAAAATTCGATAATCTGTAAATGTGGGGTCGATGTAGTCGTGTCGGTGTAGTCGTGTCGTGCCTGTTGGGTTCTCCAACACGCTGAACACGGCTATGTATTGCGTGAAAATATCGATTATATTGATTTTCCATCATTTTGGCGGCGGCAACCGACTGGTACTATGAGATACGGTATCTACTGTATGCAAGAAATGGGGTTACGACAAAAAATGAGTGAGATTCTGGATGTGCAAGTCAAGTAACCTTCACAGACAAATTTTCAGCGAAATTTTTGATTCGAAGATTCCGGAGCAGAGAAGGTGTAATAGTGCCGAAAAACTTCTGCGAAGTTGAGATTCTTTGGCTAAACTGAGTATCATGAAATAGAATGCAAATAGTAATGGGAGGGCGACAATAGTGCATAAGATGCATCTCTGTTGTAGATAATAACGAAACACACAGGAATGAACAAATCGCTAAGACTAAGATAAGATTAGATTAGCAAACAAGATGAATAACATCAGAAATGAGATTCAAATTTAATTTACGTTGTACACGGCCCTACGTATTCAATACTCTTGAGCCGCTCCTCTTCTAGATGGGCTCGTGTACTCATTGTCTGGCTCTAGTACCACGGTTCAATTTGAGTTTTTCTGAAAGTGGACTTGTAAATGATGAAGTTGAAGAAAACAAAAGGCGTTTGCCCACCGCTGTTTCGTGATCGTAGCCATATGAGCGGGCTTCTCTTCTGAAATTATAATAGATAGGTCCAGTTATATTAAACCAGGTGACAAGGATTAGAAAGAAAGCGTGAGATAGATCGGTTATATGCACAAGTGATAAATATGTAATACATCAAAACGACAAGGAAAACACGGAAAAGAAAAGAAAACGTTGACGTCCAACGTCCAACATACCTTTGTGAAAGCAACTGCTGTCATTCTTATTCCCCTCTCACCAGAGAAGCAAATTCTGAGATAACCTGTCTTGTAGAGCGAAGACGCTGAAACAAATAGTTACATGCATGAGTAAAGAATAATGAACATGATAAACGGAGAAAAAGCCCACATCCAGTGAAACAATAGAGAAAACGAATAAAAGGGCGGAACAACCAAACAACCAAAGGAGACTATAGCGCTGACCCCTCAAAATTCGTCTGGAGAAGTCAACTGTCGGCGCATACATGGTTGAACTAGTTTTTTGCAAACGCTTAGTTCAATATATACTATATAGATGCGTGCGTTTGACGCGCTGTCCTGCGTTCTTTTCATTGTGGATGTTCATGCTGCGTTGACCGATCTCCACTGAAAACACCTCGCATACGGGTAGGTGCGCCTGACGCACGACTGACACACACACCTAGTATAGATTGTCCTTTTCTAAAAAAGTGCTAACTCAAATGCCGTATTCCGATGCTTTGAATTGCTCCCGCGCTGTTTTACGGTGTAGTTGTGCGTGGCGGCGACGCGCCTCTGCAGAACTTTTGTTGCGGCCTGCTCGCACGGTAAGCTTTATTGTGGCCTGCTCGCACGGTCACTGGCCCCGTCCATAAATTTAGGCTGCCCGCTCGCACGGTAGGCCTTCATTGCGGCCCACCCGCACGGCACTTTTGTCTGAGTAATTTGTGGTATAGAACATTAGCTATAGAAGTGGAGTTCATATAGTTGAATTTCCCTGCTGCTATTATGACTAGCTACGCTGTTACCTCTGCTCTGCGTTCCATCCTTCCATCCAATTCCAATGTTGGTTCCGAGCTCTCAACCGCTCTAGTCTCACTAGGGTCTGCTACTGACCAGAGTGGGACAAAGCAGAAACCATGGAAAGACTTGGAATTGGTGCAAAGAATAATCCGCACCAACTGGCTGATGATAAATGTTCAAATGGTTTCCGCAGTGCGGTGGAGTTTACGAGTTGAAATCTGGTACTCATTGTAGGTTCTCAATTTACCCCTGCCATTTGGTGTATCGGAAGGGCAGGCTCTTCAACTGCTTTTCAGTAAACTAGACTACACTAAGCCGTTATTTGACTCGGATAGAGATCTGATTGCCTCAGATCTATTACATCTAAACCGCAACGGCTTACTTTGCAATATGTCGGTGGGTAAGTTCAAGCATAGCAATGTTTGTGTGGTATAAAACTGCTTGTCCCAGTCCAGTTTGAATGCTCACAGGCCAAGGTTCAGTAAAATATTTAAGAGACTTATATTTCCAGTTCCTGGTGGCTCAGCGTCATTACGACCACATACTGTCTGCTCCCTTCCAAGGAAAACTACTTGACTACAACAAGGGACTCAGTAAAGGTAACAGTGGTAGTATTCTTTAATTTATTCTAAAACATAAGTCCTTATATTTTGTGTATGGTAACAGCTGAGATTGAAGGCAGTGTCCAGGCAAAATCTTTGAGCACGAGTGCTCATTAGACTATGATAGCTGATCCCCTCAGTAAGCATTTGCCAAAGTTTCAATGAAAAACTTGCAGAAACAAGCGAGATATTCGCCTTAGACTCAGTACCCAAATCCATTTCCAGTGCCCGCTCCGCCCCCTCAATGATTTCGTAGAAACAGATCGAATCTCATCTGAGGTGGTCAAGACATGCTCCACTGTCTGACAGTCTGGTCTCTCTCCATGCTCTTATGCTGGGGATGGCACTCTTCCCAACATGGTTCGACTTGTTTAAACGTGTTCTTGAATTTGGCACGTATTACAATCGATACTGGTCGAGAATTTCAGCTACAGATTTGGGAAAATCTTGGAAATACTTGCAAAAAGGAAAAGAATGACTTGTATACCTTTACCAGCGTGCTCAAAAGTTTCTTACGGAATACTTCACCACGATTGATAACGTGATTTAGCCGCATAATGAGTTACCATCACTAGAAAGCCTTTTTGATGCTAACGTTGAACATTGAACATTCTTATCAACCAATATAATGCTAAAATTTCACAATCAATCCCTGTTAGCAAAACGGTTGCGGCCATAGTTAGGAAGTCACACAGAAAGTCCACAAGCACAGACACTTGAGTGTGCTTTTCTGAACCAGTAATTCGTGTGTGCCTCCATTGTGTTAAAAATATGGTAAAATCATAAAACCAGGCTTTTTGAGTGGTTATGTCGATAGACCATCATGGTTCGTGATAATTAGCTTGTTTTTCCCAAATACGGCTGTTCGAACAGCCTCATTGCCTTCTTTTCAACTTTTACCGGACAACTCGTCCACGCCACAACTTTCAACCGTCTAAAAAGCAAAAATTGTATGGTTTCTGCTTGCAAAACCCACATAGTTGTAATCAGCACTTCGAATAGAGTTAGAAAATGCCAAATTTGAAGAATCGAAAATTTTGCCTGGACACTGCCTTTAAGTGCTTAAGTTAGCGTGGATACATCCATCGATACTTGCTTAATTTCGAAAAAAAATCCAATTATAAATGGCCGAAAAATGGAAAATGAACATAAAATAAAAATAAAAATAATGCAAAATGGAAGGTCGAAAGTAGTAGAATATGAATGGACTAGCCTTCTCCTTCAGCGCAATCCTTATTTAAAATCCATCACTCTCCATGGTTGTTTATTTGCTTTATTATGTTCCATACCTACCCGCCAATAATTGTTGAGGCTGGAGCACACTCAATATCGGGAGTATCGTGACACAGAATTCCTGTATTGATGTGAGGAATATTTGGAAAAAAGGTTGCTATCTTCATATGCATACTAGGATTAACTAATTACTAAATTGTAGTTTGCTATTAGGTACTTACTGTGTACTCACCACTCGCAGTCAACAGCAATATCAACAGTATCCTAAATCAATTGAATGTTTTGAGTTACATGAAGATGATCTCTGCAGCAGTAGTTGGTTTAGTTTTGGTCAACAATGTAAAACTGCTGAAAAGTAAAAGCATGGAAATCAACTTCCCAGCTTCTGTGAATGAATGAGGTAGGGTATGTCTATATTTAGGAATACATAACTACACACCTCCTAACTAAAAGTGAAAATCGTGCAACTCGAGATTACAGCCTATTCAGTGACAAACTAAGCCTTGCTTTTTCAATCCTGTCTAGTTCTAACCTAGCTATTCCAAAAGCGCCACCCCCC
>KN726399.1:14688-33789 GCA_000816745.1 Ancylostoma duodenale
GGGGGGGGGGGGGGGGGGGGGGGGGTCGCCTGAAGAGGGTAGTATGATAAGAGAGCCCGCAGAGTCCCCGACGCCGACGACGACCGTCGTGAGCGTCGTCGTCGCGCGCATGCCGCTGCGGCGTGTGTGGCGTTCGTTTGTGGACGAGTTGAGCCTTGCAATAAGGGATGTTTTTCGCTGTTCGTAGGTTCTGGTATGAGCATGCATATGCACATAGATACTTCTATGTAGCCTGTTCACTTTCCATCTTACATCCTCTTATTCATCACTGTGCATCAATGACGTCTGCATTTTTCCATGTAAGTTGATGCCATTCGATTCTAATGATTGGGGACCGTTTAAATGTCCAGTTTGCGACTTTACCCCATTGTTTAACACCTTCGTGTCCATCTATAATCTTATATATTTGTTCTGTTAACCTTTGATGTTACATCTGGATACATTGCGTATGCTTCGTACTTGTGGGTCGTTTCCAAACTGTAAATCTTAGACTTCGCGATAATACCACTGCAATCATTATTCCGCTTCATATTGGAGAACCGAACATCACTTTTAGTATAATAATTTTGAACTTCTTATGCTGATTTCATCATAGGAGACATTTTCAGACTAGGTTTCGCAGGCCAATCCATTCGACCTACAATCATTCCTTCGCAGTTTGTTGGTGGATTTGCCGATTCTGACGGTTTGATGGTTATAGTGAAATTCTTCCGCTGTATTCGCACCAGGTAATTAATCATACTACATGACTGCTAAAGTGGGAATGTTGTCTTATTTTCTGTCATGTTCTCTCTTTTGTCGATCACATCATAGCAAACATTTTGATATTACGTTTCGCAGGCCAGATCGTTCCACCTGCAATCACTCATTCGCAGTTTCTTGGTTGATCAATTTGTGAAAAGGATTCAAGTGCGAGAAGTGATAAGCAGAAGCTCGGTCCGATTCCATTTAACTCCAGAATTCTCGTCGATATTCATTTTTGAGCTTGCAATTGTCGGCGGTAAATCAGTCTTGACGAGGTTTGTTAATAAATGGCCGGACCTATTATATACCCTAGTCCCTCTCAATTTTAAAGAGTTATAGGAGAATATGAGTTATGAGATGAAAACTGAATTGATCCCTGAAATGGAGGAGCACGAATGTCTCTGGAACCCTAGTCACGAAGACTCTCTGGAACCCTAGTCACGAAGACTATACAAACTTGATAAGAAGAATCAAGCAGGGAATCGCTTGCAAGAAAATCTAGAGCTGAAAGGTTTTCAAACCGACTGTGAGTACGACGTAGGGGACGTTTGGAATTGTGGAAAGATCTCATTATCAAGTTTTTTAGTGTTTACTCTAAAGACTCAGTGGAAAAGTCTGAGGGACCGATGGAAAAGGCTCCAAAATCCCACTACAGGATCATCGGCTGGGGGCTCTTGGGTCTTCAGAGACCAGCTTGAGTTCCTACGTGCTGGAGAACCAGAAGGGTAATTTTCTATGTGCCAATTTTTTATTTTCTATGCGGTGAATAATAAGAATAGTTTAGAGTTAGATTCTCCAACCTGAGTTTGGCATGTGCCCCGGAGCAAAACGTAGATGATGGAGTGATCGAAGAAGGGTGGGGTTGTCTCATTTTATTTACACGTATCTTATCTGCTCATTAACATAATTAACTACTCAGATCATAGCTGCAGCTCCGAGTCAAGGAGCTCTACTCCAACAAGGCCGGATATACGAAGAAAGTTGGGGTCTCCTTCTTGTACCGCACGAAAACGCGAGCGCGACGAAATACTCGAGAGAGGTGCGCATTATTAAAATTCACTACTAAAAAATACCATCTTCTATGCTTTGCAGGATTTGATTGTCTGGAAGAAACTTCCAGATTTTTGAGGGAGCGGTGGGCGGGCACGGACTCAGACGATTTGTACAGATCCTTCGGCAAGTCAAGAATTTCCATAGCGTCTACTGCTCTCGATCAGCCTGTTATTACAGGTGAAATGATAGGAAAGGCACTAAGACGGATGGACCCTGACAAGGCACAAGAGAGGATGGCCGAAATGGCATTCTCTGTCTTTCGGCCTTAGGTTTTTTTATTAGGTTAGCTTTTCAGTTAGGTAGCCCGTAGAGCTCCCGACGCCCCTGACGACGTCGTGAGCCTCGATCAAATAGGAAGGAAATCGATCCGAGCTCTTCCTGCAATAGAAAGAATGCGTCGGGAACTCTGCGGGCTACCTTAGATAGTTATTCGTTGATTTTGTTATCAGTTACAGAGAGTTGTTTTGTTGTTACTGTTGATTACCTTAGCACTTTTGTTTTTCAGCCGGTATTGTGCGGGTGTTATATAATACTGGTTCGATTGTTAGAATTATGGGTTTATTAATAGGTAATGTTAATAAAACACTGCTTTTTAATATTTTAACAACACAAACAATACCTGTTGATATGTTAGCAACACACGTAGTAACAAGGACAGGTCTTCACTGAAATTGTTAGAAGTTAAGCGTAGAAGTTAAGCAAAGTTCAAGGGGTTAGTTTAATTGTATAACATATCATAATGTTGGGTTATTCTATCCCTTGCAAGCTTAGCCGAAGCTTGGCCCCCTCCCATAGGTATGTTCTCCAATGGTGTTAAGACACCATCATAACGTGGGTACCGTTCTACATCCTGTAGTGCGTCTTTCCTACAGGAAACCAAGTTATGAAGAATCTGCAAATGATAGAACCTTTGTTCGTTTTTTTTTCTGAGTAGGTGACAATGACTCTCTACCATTAACGACACTACAAGCCGAGCAGCCTTTGTCGGGTTCAATTCTATTGCTTTTTGTAGTACGGCGAAACGCCTGGTTAGTATGCCAAACGTCGACTCTATCATTCGCCGAGCACTGTAATTCACCTCTGTATGAATTATGCTGGCATTAGGGTGATATACATAACGCTACCCCGAGTGTTTCCTGTTAAAACGCATCCGGCTTTCGATGCCGTCTCCTTGGTTAGCGAACGGCCTTACCATCCGGTAGTTCTGCCCAAAACCACTATCAACAAGAAAGTGATACTGAACTGGTCCGACTTGACCGAGATCCCGTGTCGGAGGAAATCGATCCTCATTATCCTCCATCCATCTCTGAAAGTGATTAAGATTTCAATTTAAATCTTCCCATTGGTACGCCGCACTACCTTCACATCCGAGTTTCGAAAGACTCCAGCGTCTCCAACTCTTCCAGGAGCTTCTACGTCAAAGGCTATGATGTTATAGTCGCAGTCGCAACACGCCAGTAGTATGATGGAGTGGAACTTCTTGTAATTGAAGTACACACTTCTACTACGTACAGGTTTCTATAGATTCAAATTCTTTTCTCCTCTGTTGAAAGATGAAATTTGACTACCGTACCTTTATTGCGACATGCTTTCCGTCAAGAAATCCAATAGCCCTTGGGTAGTTGTACCGTACCTGGGTCTTCCTCGCTGTGTGCTCAAAGTCCTCCCTTGCGAGATTTGGGAAAGCTCGCTGGAATAAGACTGAAAAACTTGGTCTCATATACGTTGTGGACGTGCTATTGAAATCGTCACCACCTTTGATGATCGCATCAGTCACCTCGTCAACCACCGCGGACAGGGTCCTCTCGCCGCAAGAAAATTCTGCGGCTAAGGACTGATATGAGGATCCATGTCCAGCGAACCTGATATATTCAATGTGACCTCCACTGTACTTCTTAGAGACCTATTCATCCCACCTTAGGTACATACATAGCCGTTGTTTTGGGGATATAGGCGCTCAGTGGTTGGGAGGATGCGTAATTAGAGGGGCCAGGCACTCGTAAAGCTCTTGGAATTCAGCTGGGTACGCTCGAGTGTATCCAAGAAACGACTCCGGTGAGGCTGCCGCTAGATACTCATCAAATGTCCTAAACCGGGTCTCCAAGAATGGCTCGTGTTCCGGCCGCATATACGGTCGCGAAGGCTCTTCCTCTGCTGTTGCAATCAACAGCTGGGACCACGCATTAAGCCATACAGGGATCAGAGTACGCCTCGTCTGTTCCATAACAGAAACTTAATGACAGTCCGGGGGGACATCTGATCCGACAGTACTTATGACCCTGCACATCAAAGTCCTTTTAATTTTTCGCGTGTACGTTCTTAAAACTGTCTCTATTTTATTCGAAAGAAAGTAGAAGTCGTCTAATCCATGTTTTTTCATATTGACAGGTCTCTTACGTTAGGACCTTAAAATTTCGTTGCGTCTGAGGTCAACTGAATGGTGAAGTGGATCTTGTATATTTTCACAATTTTGGCATGCTATCTAAACGCAGAAGTCAAAATCGATTGTTTGAGACGTACATGAGAGAGCTACTCTAAGGTAATTGAATGAGCAAGGCCCTGTGTACGTTCGGATCAAGTGTCCCCCCTGGACTGTCTTTAAGCGTCTGTCTGTTCCATACTGTCTAGAACACAATAAATACATGTTAATCTTAATGACTTGGGGGGGGGGGGTAACTCGGCGTTTATCGGCTGGTTTGTGATAAAGCTAGCAATTGCAACACTGTTTCTGTGTGCTATGCGTCCCAAGAAAACATTTGCAAAACACTTTCCACCATAGGGGGATCGAACCCGCGACCTTTTTCACCATGATCAGTCGACTGAAACACTATGCTACCGATCACATCTCGAACGGCAGTTACTTGATCACAGGTGATCGGAATACTCATCTCTTAGCTGTTAATTTGAAAACATCTAGAGTAGTTGAAGCTGACTTCCGTGAAGAACGTATCTGAAAAAGTGTTTGCAAATCTCCAACACTGAAGAGGACTTGAACCCTTGACCGATCTCACGAAGAACAAGCCTCCTAACCATTCCACCAAAGTGTCCACATTATACAAGTTTCTGTGCATCCTCGTAGATAATGTATGAAACCTGTGCAGTGAAGATGGGCCACATCACAGCTCATGTATCGTTATCTTCGAGTGGATGTTGGTTTAATAAATAACACGATTTAATACCCGAGATTGACAACGCAAGATTTTGTACTGAAATGATCTCAGACATGTTTAATTTACGAATGACGGAGAGAAATACAGTGTGTAATGCTTTTCCATCGATTTCCTCTTTCGAACGTCGCGCCTTCTCCATCCACTACAAGAACACAGCGCACGCCGCATTCTGGTTTCGCGCGCGGTGAAAAGCAACGCCGCGTTCTGTGACCCGGCGTCCCCGGCGTCACGCACAAATAGCGTCGCGTTCGGATCAATTTGCGTACTTTTTGATCGACGCTCATGACGGTCGTCGTCGGCGTCGGGGACTCTGCGGGCTACCTAAGAGCAAGGTAGGGAAGCTCGTTTTCTACCAGCGAGCTCCATGTTCGATTCCTCGCGAGGATGATAGTTTTGCAAACACTTGAACATGCTTTTTTTCTTTCAGTACCATAAATAACAACTGTAAAATCGTCGGTGAGCACATTCTTCTTTAGTTTGGACGTTTTATTTCGCTGTAAATCGACTCTTAGGGTACAATAAATATGTAGCTCAAAATGCAATCTCGTGGATAGTGTCTTAGGACCTGTGGACATCACTCCGAGGCTATGGAATCGGTTTCCCAGGGTCAAAACTCATGAGAATGTAGAACCCCACGGCTTCTCGTTCATTGGAAATTTTTTATAGAGATAAGACCACATAAGACATAATCGCAAAATATGTTAAGTTTGGGGTATGTTGACACTCAATAACTGACAAAATCAGGAGGTCATGTAAAAAATGACCTTATGCTTAAGAAAACGCAAATCTTCCCCTATTGTAATGCGTTGAAGATGTTTCCTCATACAGAGTAACTATCAAGTTATTCGCCTCAGATTAACACCACACTCTTCAACTTGCCAAAAATTAAGTTTTTTATTCCATGGCTTTTTATCAGGGAATATGTAAAAGCTGACAGAAACTTAGGTATGACTCTGAAAGGAGAAGTTAATATATCCCTGCAGAAGTTAAACTCCCAATGTTACCTGGGACGAGTTTTGTTCCGTTGGTAAATTGATGGTAAACTGTTGGTAAAATAGCTATTTTCCCATGTTTTTACCAACGAAACTCCACCCAAATTTAACCTTTATGGACCAAATCTTTCAAAATTAAGAGACGTGTACCAGAAAGCGCAAATCATCCTGATAGCAGAACGACTTGAGCCCTTTTCCCAGGTCACATGCTAACCCTTTTAAAATTCCTGAGAAACAACCATACATCTACACGTGTACGATTCTAACTCTGAGGTGAACAAAGCCACTCACGCGCGACTTTTATCGCTCGAGAAATGCTCTGACCATTAGTTTTTGTTTATACACATGGTTACTTGACGTCCTACTGCTCCACATGCGTTTTTCTATTTTGCAAATATAAGGCTCTGGCGGGGATCGAACCGTGGACCTGTTTGAACATGAATACGACTTCTGCGTCACTCCAACTGCTTATAATAAGTGTGTAGATGTGCGACATAGACATGTGCAACAACTGACTGCTTGTTTCATTGATGGAACTTGAAGTTCAAGAATAGAAATTGAAAATTGAAAAGTGAAAAATTCATTTTAAAAACTGAATTCAAAAAATATCTTCCGGACATGTTGAAAGTTGTTGAATTCAATAAGTGAAAACGTAAAAAAAAGTGAATGTTCTGGAGGGGGTCGCATTTTTTCCGTCTACAAGAGGGGGGGGGGGGGTCGCTTTGGGGTCGAATTTTTACCAACACCACGCTTGACCCTGTTTGTAACTGGAGATTACTACCAGTTCAGTAGCGGACTGAACCTAGCTAGTCCAAAAAAACCGAGCAGTGTTGTATTGAATAAGGGAGATTGGAAGTAAGCAAATACATACCTGTTGCTTTTGAGTGGTTGTGATCACACAATACGCTGCAACCTTAAATTAGTACAAAACATACTAAAAGACGACGTCAGAAAATCCTTGAGATTTGGCAGGGTTTGAATATCAGCCGAATAGGAAGAGAGGATCTTCTGATAATTCTGTTAGTTTTCCTTGATGTGCGGCCATCTACAGAAGGTAGCACCGTTGGTGGTGAAATTGGATGCCATGTTGTAATAACGTCTTTGCTGTAGCCACTCTCTTCGAGGATCCTCTCAATTTCATTGTCGTTTGATGAGTTTGTCACACCGCATATCTTATCCTTCGTTCGCACGATGTTACTTACCACATTTGCTTTCATATAGATGGTGTGGGCGCTCCTCGAGTGGATTATAATATTTTCCGAGGACGGTTTCTTGTACCAGCCAAACTCAACCCATCTCGAATGCGCACTTTGTTTAAAGGCAGCACCCACGGAAACTTTTGCCACTCAGATTTCCACTTTTCGAGGAACTTTGGAACAATCCTGATAGTTTTCGTACAAGAAGAGCAGTGGAAACGCCCTGCGTTCAACTCTGGTAACAAGTATTCCCTTGTGATGGCGATAACTTTGTGCGAGTTATCGCGCGTGTCGGCGTTTCTTTCGATGCGCCAAGCCCAATACAATCAGCTGTTTTGCTGCAGTTTTCGTGAAATTTGCCGTAATCCTCCTCCACTGGAGGTTCTTTTGCTGTTCTTTCTGCAATTTTTGTTGTTTTTGCAACCCAGGACCTCTTCCTACTAGTATTTCAAATCTTGTGCACTTGTTTGACAATTTTTGCCTCTAGTTTTTGCCAAATTTCAATTTTTAATCATTACTTCTCCGTTAGGGAATCCCATGACGTTTTGATTTCCAAGTATCACCTTTGTTGATTCATATACATTTTCCAACTATTATTTCTTTTGATAAAGCGCGGAAAAGCTGCAGTTCAGGAAAAAATAAGTGATTGTGCGAAAATCCAGTCGGTGAAGGGGCGGCTTTATCGATCTCTTGATCTCGGTCCTCGATCGTGCAACTCGACCACATCCGTTGCACATTGCCTAATAATGAGCTTTAAAAAAGAGTGTTTCGGTGCTATCGGACCCTTCCAGCGTTAGGAAGGTGCGAAGCACCTTCGATACCACCGGAATTCCCTGAAATCTTTGAGACGAAAATTTCCGTGGGTGCTGCCTTTAAGAATGGAAGGAAGCCGTCGAACTCAGGCACTTCCACGGTGAACTTGATGCTTGGATCATGCGGATTCAAGTTATTCAAAATTTCTTGGAGGGCGTTAGGACTCCAGCCAATAACGAAGACGTTGTCGATGTATCTTTTGTAGAAGGTGAGCGACTTCCTTTCAATTCGATCCAGGTAGACGATGGCTAACAAAAGAGTGAGGCGTGAACTTATTACCCTCTTAGCTGCATGTAGTCCTTGTCATTGAATTGAAAAACATTGCACGCCAAAGTGGTCATGAGGAGTTGTTCGAGCTCACCTTTTGTTAGAACGATGACATTTACATCTGCCTGGTGTTCTTCGAGAAGATCAGCATCGCTCCAGTAGCACAATCACTCTCAACATCCGTGTACAGCGAGACAGCATCGAAGCTTGCGTAGCTTGCTGAACTGGGTACATCGCATCGTTCTTCGAGAATATCAAGAAGAAAAAATGGTAGGAAGAGGCTTATGGCAGCAACGGAATCTATGAATAACATCAAGTTAACTGCGCTATTATTTTGTTCTTGAGAGTCTCAACAGGCAAGAAACACACCCGACTTGGCATTGAAGCTGCGATCAAGGATTTCTACGAATGGCTGGCTGTTTTGCTCAACACATGATCACAGTGTCCGGTAGAAAGTTTAAGCCACCGCTTCGACGACACCCCTCGCTTCACGACTCAGAGGTTCGGCATGTGGTAGAGTCAATACCTAGCGGCAAATGCAGTAGAGAAGGTAAACTCTTTGTGGAAGACGTCAGAACTTGTAGACTTAGCTCTAGACCTAGAGCTCTGCTCTAGGTCGTTGTGGCCAGAAAATTCACTCGATACGCGGACGAGTCGCGACTTCCAACACCTGAAAAGCATCGAATACCGTCCTCTTAGATAAGAAAGATGACGAAGAAGGCCTTAGCAACTATCTATCGACAAGCCTACTCGTTCTCTACAATGTTTTCACGTCCTATCTCCTCGCACGGATCTGGATAACACTGGAGGAAGCTCAACCCATAAAGCACGTCGGATTCGAATGCTTCAGCACAGTCGATCACATCGCCACATGCACCCGGATAGAAGAGGCCTGCAGAAAGCAACAGATGTAACTCGTCATAAAATTCATAGACTAATGTAAGGCTCTAGCTCCAGCAGAACCACCACTGTCTGGAAGTGCCTTCTAGAGCAAAGAGTCTAGCAGAAATATGTGGACGTGGAGAAGGACTGTTACTCAAATTGCACTACGTTCCGTCCCTTCATCTGCCCCATCGTCGTGCCAGTCAAGAAGGGCGACAATCAGAGCTACCTAATCAGCCCGAACCCTTTTATTCCGGCGTCTTGGAATCGGTGACCAGGAATTGCAAACGGAACGAGTTTGGAGTCAATGTCAACGGAAGAATTTTAGATCACTGAGGTTTGCTTCCCACTTTGCGCTTTTGACATATACCCCGGCGTTTGAAGTGGCGATCCCACATAGTGAGTTTAGAAGGCGTTGTAAGTTGCCCGTTGTCCTTTTTTTGAGGTTGCATTATCAAGTGAAGTGACCTATTAATAGTTCAGGCGCGACGTACGGGCGTATGACTATAACAAAGAAAAAGCCTCATGGAAGCCCAGCAATGTAAGAATGTGCATAATAAGTAATGTTAAAATTTCACCACTAATTTTTTTATAGCGGAAGGAAAGAGCAGCAAATAGGGAGACCGGACATACGGCAGCTCAAGACATCTTAAAGGAAGAAAAAAAAGGAGCAGAAAAGCACAACTGGCAGTTCTATAAAAGTTGCAATTATAATGTTTTTACATGGAAGCACCATAGTTCGAATGGGCCGTGTTGATTAGTTTTTATTTACTTATCTATTTATTTTAATAAAAATCTTGTCTTCTAATGCGTACGTTTTTTTCAATTCCTATCATAATTGTGAATGGTTTTAAGGCAAAATGGCCAGCACCAAAACGAGCTGCTCAAACGCACTTGATTTGAAGCAGTAGCGGCTGAACGGTGCGCCCATCACCGGCCGGCCCGCTCTACCATTGCCGGCCGGGCTCCGACCTCGCGATTCCACAGCCGGTAATGGTTGAGCGGGCCGTCCGCACCGAGTTTCTGAGCACCCGCATTAGGGTCAGGGGAAAAACTTAACTCAATAATTTCTGAATCGGAAAGCAGCAATATTTCAAATCAGTGGTACCATTTATACGGATCATCTAATAGGAAAACAAATGTGAAGTGAGAGGTGATTCATGGAAGTGGCAACGAAGACGAAATAGCCACTACCATGGTACCACTCTGCAGTGATTGCTGAGTGATTGCTTCATGACCTTTTTTGGGAAAACAACATGCGTTTCAGCCCTTAACATTGACCAGTGTGTACTATACTTCGGAATATTCGAAATTTTTTTCGAATAATCGAATTCCGAATTTATTCGATTTTTAAATTTTTCGAGTAATCGAATTTCGAATTTATTCGATTTTTAAATTTTTCGAATAATCGAATTCCGAATTCATTCGGTTTTACACTCTTTGCGAATAATCGAATTTTGAATTTATTTGATTTTTCACTTTTTTCGAATAATCGAATTTCGAATTTATTCGAACTTTGGATTTTCCGAATAATCGGATTTCGAATATATTCGATTTTCACTTCCTTTCGAATTTTCGAATTTATTCGGCTTCTCGAACTCCGAATATTCGAAGAAATTCAAGAAATTCGAGAATCGGTTTCGAATTTATTCGCTTATTTGAGCTATTTGACTACTTCGGAATGGGTATAACTTGCAAAGACATGAGAGTTCTAACTTATGGCAGCGAAGACTTCTTTAGTTTACTGCCGTAGATGCTCAGCAATTAGGACCGACTTCAACCATTACCTACCTTAACACATGCGCAACCTTATGCTTTCGGCATGGTGTGCCACGTGGAACACGAGCGGTCCCTTATGCACGCGTTTGTGCTCAACTGGTTTTGCACACGGTCCCACACGTTGCACCGTGAGTGTCAACCGGCTGAGCATATTGTCGCGAATGTGCTAAAGAATACTGCAGTGCTCTGTTTATTATAGGTGAGATATGATATGAAAACAAATCCTTATATGGTGAGGTTGTTGCTATTTTGTTTCCTTCGCAGTGAAGCATCTAGTCGTGAAAGAAAACCGTGAAATCGAGATCCTAAGGACATACTCGCACAGTGATTGGTGGTTAAGGTAGCAGAGAACGAGCTTGGACCATGATGATTTTAGCGTAATGATGTCCTTGAAGATATGTTTAACCGTTCCTTTTCAACATTGACATGAACGTTTGGCAAGAACAAAATCGATAGATTTTTGGAAAGTTGTACACATTTCTATTCAGTGTTCACTCTAGAATAGTCAGAAAAAAAAAACGGAGCCTGAAAAAATCGAAAATAATGCTGGTCGTTGTTCGTTTATTGCGACACTACGCAAAGCCTGAAGGGTACGAAAGAAGAACATTGCGGACATATGATTTCTTCCATTATTCGAAATTATTCGACTATTCGAGACGAAGTCGATTCGAATTTCGAATAAATTCGAAGAAGGACTTTTTTCGAATAGTAAATGGACTTTTTTCGAATAGTCGAATTTCGAATTATTCGAATTCGAATGTTTATTCGAATTTTTTATTCGAATGCGTTATTCGATCCGAAGTATAGTGTGTACTGCATTCGAACTCGTCGCACTCGTTCTTAATGCTGAAGTAGGTCTTCTATCAAATTGTACTATTTGTTCATAGACCAAGAATAGTACCGTCGTTACGATTTTTTGCTAAACTTCCTGAGGGGGGGGGGGCTTAATATATGGTTGTTGAAGAAGATTAGGTCTCAGCATCTCTTATGTTCTTGCGAAGGAAGCCCTTTGTTGCTCCATGTTGGGATTTCACGCCTTTCATATGCACTGTTTGTTATAATGAAGATTTCTACCTGTCATGCAGTGAACAGGAATTTCTTCTGTTCATTCATGAATTTAGCTTGTCTTGATTCTATATGCACTTCTTAGAGTGTCTCATTCGAAGCGGAGAAGATAGATAGAAATTTCTGCGAGAAACCACTTTTGTTCATAACGAACGCTAGAAGAGAGATCAAGCTGAATGCACTACTCGAGCTATCTGCAAAAAAACCGACATGTTCCTAGTCATTTTCGCACTACTGCAAGCGCGCAGAGAGAGGGGGGGGGGGGGGGGAAGTCGATCCTTGTGGTCGGCAATGAGAGCAGACAATGAGGTATCCTTTCACGTCTAAAAGTTATTCCAAACCAGGAAAGTCCCGTTCTAGAGGGAATATCATCCATATTTGAACAATAGAGCCTTTCAAAATGTCTCATTGACGATCTTTGTTCGCTGCTGTTATCACAGAAATGCAGATCTTATCAGGCAAGCCCAACTCTTGGAGTTATCTGCTTCGATTCCTGACTCTGGCTCAACAAAAATCAATTCTATGAAAGAGCATCAACGACAAATACTAGATATGTTACCCGTATTTCACACGCGCTTGAATCTAAGCAATCTCCGAGAGCGTCAAAACGTCCAGTTCGCTTTCGAGAAAACGATGATCTACCTGATAAAGTCGTCATGATCTCCAAAATCAATGTATTGTCATTCTCGAAGGGACACGCACGCGCTCCTTCACACACTGATTCCTCCACCAATTCTACTTCGATTTTTTTTCGACTTTTGAAGGATCGTTATTTCAGGGCCTGTCGTGATCTCCACACGTGTCCCACTATATTTGTGAACATATTTGAAATTTCTAATGTTCTCTAATTTGTCTTTACAGAACAACGTTCCAACCGGCTGTTCTTTAATGTTAATTCAATACTAGACACTGACATCTAATTTTGCACTAAATCAACAATTTGATGGAGTCCAATGTATCTCTTCAAGCCCTAGCTGGACTCGACGCCTTCTGCGGAGACAAATTTTGGGTAAGTGTTCGCATCGCTGTCAGACTTTTCATTATAGATAATATATTTGTTTACTTCAAGTATCGTTGGGTGCAGAGCTAATATTGTAGACGTCCGTACATCTGAGTTGCCGTAGTAGGCTCTGCATGTATGTTTGAGTTCTGATCAGATAATATGTCATAGTGTTCCGAAAGCGACGATATTTTAGTATCGCTGCTCATTTCATGCCTTCCTCGTCTGCCTCCATCAGTAGCACATATTTTTCCATGTTATTGGCCTCTCTAGTTTCTCTACAACCATTATCACCCGTGGAGCAGAATTTACCGGGCTTCACTGGTTTCTTTTGAGTGCAGAATGAGAATGTTCTTTTCGAGTGTATCGTGAGCCATTGTACATGTTGAATGAGCGGATTAGCCTTTACTACTAGTATGGCAACTGAGTTCGGGCTTGACAAGATGTCTCAAATAGAAGCTGTTCAAAAAATCATGGAGATAGGTGGCCATCTATGCCACGCACGCACAGTTTGAAAATGAAACATCTCGCCATTCTTGTGACAGCTTCTCTGTCCGCTGTGATCAGGTTTCTGCCTGGTCCAGTTCATAGAAATGTATGAGGCGTATTCAAAGGTTGACAAGTTCCACAAGTTTCTTCTATTCTGATTGATGATTTGACCATCAGAGCAACTATTGTTCAGTTAGGCTAATATCTATCTGTTTGAACAGAAAATCTGGAAGGAACTCCCCGCCCGCTCACTACTTCGTCAACGTTTGAGCTAACTCACTAGTGTCTTCAAATGTGCTACCATAATTTAATTTCGATTACTTTTTTTTCGCTTTGCATGGTGTGCTCTCAATAAAGTTTTTCCTCTGCAAAATGGAGAAGTTATACTTTGCTAAAATATACCTTGTATCATGGCCTTCTAAATGCCCAGGCACTTATAAACTACAGTGAATACGTTGCTTTTTGCTGCAGAAAACGATTACTTCGATGGAACCTTAAGAATTTAACTATCTAACAACATAAATGCCTGCGCAGGACATTCCAAATTTAGAGGACCATGTGCAGTCCCTCTTGCCATCATGCTATGCAGAAATAACGCAAAAATCGATGTGCCAAAAACCAATAAAATTTGTGAAAGGAAGCGCAAGAACTTAGTTGCCATACTAATACTCTTTGCAATACTTTGGTAAGCTGGTATAGTGTGTTCTAGTGGGGAACATAGTTGTGAAGATATTAGAGAAAGAGAGAACGCTAGAAATAATGCTGTGTTTTGAGAGGCAGGCGAGAAGTGCATATCCTAGGCACAAACACTCAACTATCTTCGTTTTGGAAACGGACTATAGTACTATGCACTCAAGGCCAACTGCACCTCTCTGCCTTGTATAAAGATAAATGCGTTCTGCGATAGGAGTTCGTTACAATTATATCATCAGGTGATCAAAGTAGGATTTGAGCAATAGAAAACAAATCTTTATCTTCCTTTCCACATCTGCTGCAAGCCAACAACTATGAGGTAGTGTTTTGTGACGATTTTGCTTCTTATTGCTGCATTTTATGCAGGCTATAACAGTTCCTGAGAGGGAGTAGGGGTTAGAGTTCACTGATGCGTAAAACATTCTGCTAAATTTAACTGGAAGGTAAATGAACCAAACCAGAAGATGTGTTGGTAACGTGTTTATATGACAGCCTTTGAAACTTGTAGATGTGCGATGAAAGATGTGCCATCAGAGAAAATTCTGAATGAAATGCTCCATTCCTTTCTACCGCCCATGAATAAGAACTCTGAGCTGCTTTCACCATAGTTCTTTAATAGACTAATAGTGAAAGTGTGTGCTCCCGATATAGAATGTCTTTATCTTTATTGAGACGTGCATAATATGCACGTGATACAACAACACAACGCAACAAAGGGGATCCAATGACCGATAGAACAAGAATAGATGCTACATTCATATGCTTTCAGGATAATTCTATATGGAAGAAAAGTTATCCAACTCTAACACGGTGTTTTCAACATACGGCTTTGGTATGGATTCCATGTGTGTTTCTATTCTGTATTTCTCCTATACTCACTGCCCAAATAACTTATGGCAGAGGGATGCCTCTCCCTTGGACAAGAAGACTCATAGTGAAAATGGTAAGAGCATTTCGTTTATCACTGGGCAAGTTCGTTTCACTAAGTGTAGCAAATTTACTTTGACCCCTATCACGATAAATCTGCAGATACCGATTGCTATTTAGCTGTCAGCCAAGACTGGTGCTAATCTTTACTGTAGACGTTCCGTGTTGTTGCTTTTGCCTTCAGGGGAAAAGGAGAAAAAACGCTAAAATCTGCGATTCCAGGTAGTAATATCGTGCCACATAAGGGCGTTTGTAGGCAGCACCCATGAAGATTTTCATGTCCGAAGTTTTAGTGAATTTCGCGGTTCATGGTGTAGAACTCATATGCGGTGGCCAGACCACTCAAAAATTGCGAGACATCCGCGAAACTAGGGAGCGCTTCAAACTGCGTTTGAGGGCTCTTGCAAACGGTTCGTGGGTCCCGCCACGTGGATATCATGTGCGCCAATGAGAAAAACACCCGAACAAGACGGAGCCCATTTCAGCAATGAGAAAAACACCCGAACAAGACGGAGCCCATTTCCCTAGGTGATGTCTTAAAAGTAGTTGCCCACACTATGAAAAACCCAGATGTGGGCGAAGATCACTTCTGAGAACTCACTAAGTATTCGTGTTCTCACCATCTGGTCCTGTCGGTTGTTTGTTTATACCCTTTTTTGTTAGGAGAGTGCAGACTGGTAATATTTCCAATAAGTTCTTGTCAGTAGCTCATGTTTAAGGTGCTAGCTGTTCTTCTTGCTTCTGACTCACTGTTTCTCTTCGCTTCTTCACTTATGAAGGCAGCCACTGTTCGGATTCCCTTCGCTGTCGAATTCGTTTATCCTCTGATGTTATTCCTAGCTATGGTGAGTTTTTTTTCTTGTCATACTGACTTTAACACCTTAAACACAATCCCGACCTCAGGCAGTCGAGCGTTTGGAGCAGAGCCGAAAACCGTTTCTCCCAAGTTGACACCTGCCCGATGGTTGCGGGACATGCAATCCCAAACAACTTGCTGTGGGGCGTGGCCTCATGCAAGGGGTAGGCAATGCTAATAAAGGACGATTACAAAGCATTTCATCACAGAAGCATATTACTACACGAGGTCGATCAAAATCAGAAAACCTGCTACAGAAAGAATTCCGGATGAGGTCGTCTGTGGACCCTCTGCTGCTGAGCTTCTGAATCGGTTAGGCGTAGCGATCCTTCAGCAAGTTGTTTTGTACAGGATTAAAAATCCTTTGCACTTCTAGGATATCCTTGGAAGTCTTTTGGGACTCTTCCAAGACCTGAAGTCGTTCATTCGAGCAGATAGATTGTCTTCCAATGTTACTGCATGCAGGAAATCCTAAAAAGGACCACTCCGCGCACCCGCCGCGTTTGGACCAGGAGTGAGGTTGGGTATTAGTTGCCCGCAAACGCCTGCGCGACGAAGGTGGGCGGAGTTGGAGCGACCATTCCGCTCGTTAGCTGCGCGTATTCCTGCATTTGGTCTGTCGCGATCCTGCTACTGGGGTGGCAGGAATAAGGCAGGTAGTCCTCTGCTGCAACCACTGGCAAGAAAAAAAAACGCTACAGAGATGAGTTTCCCGAGCGCATATGCGTTTCCTCAGCTGGCGCTCGGTGAGGTGAATGGCTATAGCGGGGTGGATTTTTGCACCCCGTACCACGTTCGCAAGCGACCGTATTCCACAAATGTCGTCTGGCCAGTACATTGGGCCACGGTTGAAACCGTGGCCCAGTGTACTGGCCTCAGTCGGCCAGACAAGTCCTATAGGACTTTCTGGTCTCCGCAGTAGCAGAGGCAAAAATAAGCACTAACAACAACAAGTGTCTGCGGCTTATACACAGCTCGTAGTGGGCGGGTAGCCACGTGGCAAGGGAGAAAACCAGGGGCAAGTACACCTGCATATATTCTGCCCCTTGAGATCTTACAGGGACTTTTGCTCCTCCACTAGCACCTACAGCAATTAGTGTTCCTCTGCTCACGACTGCCTGCTATAAGCCGCCATCGGCTGAGGGTGGGCGGGTTCACCGGCGGTTCAGACGCTCGAATGTCTGAGAAGGCAGACTAAAAGAGGCCAGAAGATGCAACCCACGGTTTTAATTGGAAAGCTTGTAACTACAAAGGAGAAAACTCTGGAGTGAATTTCCTGTCGACGACCTTCGTGAAGGATGTAGCTATCTTGAAGATAATTGCTGTCAAGATAGCAACACACGAAATTCCGTTTAATCCCGAAAATTCCCGGTTTTGCTGTTCGAGCAGTACCGTTAGCAGTTGCATTGAATAGATATTACACCGTTTAAATGCACGGCACTATTCGGCTAGTTCTGCTCCAAAATCTGGAAGCAAAAATTTTCTCTCAAACTCTGCCTAGGGGGGGGGGGGTATCTGAGGTGTTGAACACGGAAAACGTTTCCGTTTTGTACCCTCACTTTGTTTTTGTGGGGTTACTGTAGGTATACTGTGGATACAGTATCTCACAGAATCCTCTCGAATTTTGCATGGAGGGGGCGGTTTAGGCGCTGATCACAAATGTCGTATCAGTTTTGTACCACAACTGCGTTTTCGTAAGGATACGGTAGGTACACGGTAGAAAATTCAGAGAAAATGCCGATTTCGGGAGGGGAACGATGGCCTGCAAAATTAATGTTGATGACCGTTACCAGCCCCTAAAACAACCCCTCATGCAAAATTTGAGAGGATTCTGGGAGATAGCATGCCTACAGTATACCTACCAAGAACCCCACAAGAAGTTACGGTACAGGGGATGCGATGTTCATGTTCACCACCTCAATTAACCCTCCTAGGCGAAGTTTGGGCGAAAAATTCTCGAAATATTTGGGGCAGAGCTAGCTGAATAGTGCCACCAAATATGTGCCTTTTCGAGTGTTGTAGGCGTGTTTCTATGAATGAAGAATAATCATTTCTACTATAGGGTTCTGTTTTCATTTCACAGTTGATCTTAGCGCTAGCCCGGTTTTAGACACTACACGCTGCTTTTATTTACGGTTGTCGGCGATGTGGTAAACTGACTTCTGGAGGTCTGTTTCTTTCTTGGATGTTGTTTACTGTTTGTGGGCTTCCTGAGATGGTGTACTGGCTTCATGTGACCTGGAACTTGAAGGTATTTACGGGGGTTTCCGGTAAACGTTTCATGGCTTTTAAAGAAAATTACAGAACTATCGTGAAGTACCTTTACCTCAATGGTTCGCTCATATACTTTGGTGGCCAATATGTTTGACTGAGCTCATACTTCATTGTTTTGCTGATTCGCCACCTTTATTCTCTAAAATCATCGACAAAGAAAAAGTAAGTTGTCTCACGTTCTTTCGACTCTAAAGCCTTTGTAGTGGGGATCCAACCTTGCGGACTGCTGTTATTAACTGTGTACTGACGCTCTTCGTTACTCTTCTTATGCTAAAAGCAAAGCTATTCAGTTAAAATGCTATACGTGTGGCGTGCCGCGATAGTCCTTCGTTTTACACTATCAGTTTGAAGGTATCCTCACCAGAGGTGTTGTCTTCATTCATCAATCGTTTGACAATGTGGTGGTTCAACGACATCTGCCGAACGGGTGTGAGAAAGCCTCTTGAGGTTTGTTGTCTAAGAGAAAGTTTTGAAAATCTACATGCTGTGGAAGGTGAAGAGTACTACATTCACTATACTGTAATAAATTCCCTCTGCCAACCATCTCAAAATCACTTAACTGTGACGCTGTCCTTCAGAGGCCACGGAAATTATTTTCTCATAGTAAGTTGAAGGGACCACTGTCAGCGTGTCAAAACTGTAAAATGATCACAGAAGATGATTACGTATCAATAAATAATGGATTTTGCAGCCGGGTGTGACCAGCGCCGCCTGTTATGGATAGTCCAGTCAAAGATACGTCAACTGACGGACGCAAAGCTAATGAAAACTCTTGACAGGAAATGATCTCTCTCTCTCTCTCCCTCTCTCCCTCTCTCTCTCTCTCCCTCTCTCTCTTCTCTACTCTCTCTCTCTCTACTCTCTCTCTTCTACTTCTACTCTCTCACTCTACACTCTACTA